>JAOXOE010028956.1:0-15233 GCA_028565055.1 Phoeniculus purpureus
TCTTTTCCCCCAACTCAAAAGATACTTGTTCCCCCCCCCCCCATTTTAATGAAGACAACTTCAGTCTTGTTCTCAGCATCAAAGAAACTCAGGCCTGAAGAGTCAGCCTGTGCCCTAAGCCATCCCATTTGTCAATTCTTTCTCTGAATTCCTACGCCAAGACCTCATGTCAACACTGCCTATAAATGGAGTGAAGGAAGATGCTCATCTTTTGTTCTCGTCAAGTGTCTCCTAAATATATCCTATTTCATGTACTTCTTGTGGGAAGACAATAATAGGAAAATCAGTTCTGCCTCAGCCAGTCCTCATTAGCTACATTATTAAACGTAATCTTCAAAGCAGAAGACCAGCCTTTGGGTTACATGCACGACCCAGTGCTCGGGTTTTTGATGTCATCTAGAACCACGCAGATAAAGCGAGACATACGCTTTTTGAACGGGATTTTTTGATTGCCAAAACTGAAAGCCAGCTTCACTAGTCACTCTTCTCCCAGGCAACTAGTGACAGGACGAGAGGGCAGGGCCTGAAGCTGCGCCAGGGAAGGGTCAGGTTGGATGTCAGGAAGCACTTCGTCCCGGAAAGGGGGATCAGACAATGGAACGGACTGCCAAAGGCAGTGGGGGAGTCCCCATCCTTGAAGGTGTTGAAGGAGAGGCTGGCTGTGGCCCTTAGTGCCCTGGTCTGGCCGAGGAGGTGATGTCAGGTCCTGAGCTGGGCTGGACGAGCTCAGAGGGCTTTTCCAGCCTCAGTAATTCGGGGATTCTGTGATAAAAAATGATGGGATCTCAGCTAACCATCACTGCTGAGGAAGCAGGTCCATGGCTAATGATACACATCTCCAAGAATTAGCTAACTCGATCAGAAAAGCCAAATCAACACCAGATATAATCAGGAAAGGGAAAAAACCTAAAAGCCAGAGAACATAATTCTTCCTGAGTATGAATCCACAAAGTGTTTGTATGTTGGCTGCTGAATGCAGCTCAGTCCTGCTCACACACTCTTCCCTAGGCATTCTATTTTGGCCACTGTTGCTGGGCTAGACTTTCTTCTTAACCAGAACAGTTACTTTTACACTCTAAAATTCTCAGTCTTCCGAGCAGTTAGGGGTTTGAACAGGGTAACTCAACAGACGGTATTATTTCAAAGACAGAGATGTCTACCACTTTCGTAAACAACTGAAAGAGCAGTGGCCACACACAAAGAAAAACTGGAAAAGATCCAAGTTTGTCAGGGGACGTTCAATGATAAAAGAAACAAGAGAGTACGTTGAAGAATGGGAGGGAAAGGAGGAAAGCGCTTCTCTCCGCACAGACTTGGGGACAGCTAAATAACCATTCCACGGAACCGCTATGGTTTTGAACTCAGAGAACAGCACCCTCCTCAAGGTGGATCAAATGCCGCACTTGTAACGTTAATGACTACACCGTAGGGTGTTACAATAAACGGATTCAGCCACACAAATCAAACGCCAAAAAGGACATGAGAAGCACCTGACGTAGAGGGCAATCAAGAGCTGTTAGCTTCTATCCCAGAAAGTGGAAAGCTGTATGCCATAATGCATAGAGATAACCCTAAAGACAGACCTCACATCTGCCAGCTCAGTGTTTAACAGGGAACAGAAGGTACTGACAGAGTGTGCCGATGGCCCCGATACGAGGAAGCAGCACTAACTGCACTGACCGAAGTGGTATTGATGGTACTTTACTCAGCAGCATTCTCGTCCACAGAGTGAGAGCTAGTAGTCTTCCTGTTTTTAAAGTAAAGATGATTTACTTTGAACAGGGGCGTTCTGTGTTTTCACAAAGAATGACAAAACAAATTACTCATTTTCCATGACTTCATACAAGCGCTTTGATGTTTAAACTGCACGCGAACAGTTAATCCTCCTATACCGATGCATTCTCGCTGACAACCTCACGCTGTCTCCAGGGACAGGTCTAAACCAAATCAGAGTCACGTTTTATTTTTAGTCACAGAGCTGCAGTGCTAAATGCAAACAAATCCAAGCAGGTTTGTCTATGGCCCTCCTAGAGTTTGCCTGTACAGACCACAAACACAGAAGCATAAAGCAGACTCCAAACTTGAGTGGCTTTCAAGTAGGGTGCTCCGTTCTTCTCTGAGGTAGCTGAAAACAAAGGGATACCTGTATTGCACAGGTAGTTTTGAAAATACCAGCCCGCTTAAATACCAAGTAGCTGGCAGTACTGGTTGACAACTGGCTGAACAAGAGCCAGCAGGGTGCCCAGGTGGCCCAGAAGACCAATGGCATCCTGGCTTGGATCAGTAATAATGTGGCTAGGGACATAACTGTCGCCCCCTATACTGGGCACTGGGGAGGCCTCCCCTCGAGTCCTGGGAGTAGCTGTGGGCCCCTCCCTTCAAGAAAGAGGTTGAGGGGCTGCAGCAGGTCCAGAGGAGCAGTGAGGCTGAGGAAGTGACAGGTGAGAAACTCTGATGAGGAGAGGCTGAGGGAGTTGGGGCTGTTTAGCTTGAAGGAAACTCCGGGGGGACCTTCTCAACTCTCTGAAGGGACGTTGTAGTCAGGAGGGGTCAGGCTCTTCTCCCAGGCACCTAGCACCAGGACAAGAGGGCAGAAGCTGAAGCTGCACCAGGGAAGGGTTAGGTTGGATGTTGGGAAGCCCTTCCTCACAGAAACGGTGATAAGACACTGGAATGGACTGCCCAGGGCAGTGGTGGAGTCCTCATCCTTGGAGACATTTAAAAAACACTGGACACAACACTTGGTGCCATGGCCTAGGCTGTGGTGATGGTAGGTCATGGGCTGGGCTTGTTCCCAATAATTCTGTGAATTCTGTAACCCTCAAAGAATACCTATCTCAAGATGAAACACGACTTCATTGTAGCTGACTGCAATACACGTCACCAGAAGTTACTCATCATTCACATGCAAGACATAAATTAAAGGTGACCTACGAGGACCAATTTTTAAAGGGTCTCAGCATGTCGAGTAAGCGTATGATGAAGCCAGCATGTGTAAAGGTAATGTTAACGTCTGTCAAATCACTCACAGTCAGCTCCTACCTCCAGCGTCAGACTGTGATACATCACTAGCTCTTCACTTGTGTGGTTCTACTTAAGAAGCCTGAGGTTCTCTGCTGATACTCAGATGCCAGGCAAATTCCATGATAACTGGGACTTGTACAGATGGACATGATTTGTACATCAAGAAAACAACTGCAGATGTTCTTTTGCCCCTGAGGAAGGGGAGGTAGCGAAACTCAGCGCAGTTATGTAAGAACATGTGGTTAATCTCTGAATGTCTTTGTGTCGGCGTTTTGATGTCGGAGGAATTAAATGTGCATTGGTTTTTTTCTTCAAGTGGAGACAAGCTTTGGGCTATTTTTGCCTTCAACTTTAAAAGTGGTTTTGAACCTTCTTCTTTTTTGTTTTGACCTACTTGCACAAGAATCAAATAGATCAGTTAATCCTGTCTCAGTCCTGATCAACTGGAGACACTTCACTACAACAATAACCATCATCTTGATGATTTCAGGACATAAAGAAATCGTAAGACAACACCTATGAACACAGTAACTACACCACGTGCAAGTTCAACCAGCTTTTTTTTCTATGCTATCTTGTTTCATCCAAATTTTACCTGGTAAGGGTGTTTTCAAGCAAAACCTACTAAAGAAAGCCAAAAGCCATTTGTTAACAAGTCATTACCAATGTTACACTAACAACTTCTCAGACGTTTTTGCACTGGGGTGGACCGCGTTTTACGAACAAAGTTTCACGGGTGTCTCCCTTCCTGTTTGCAGTAACATGGAACATGGCTTCTCTCATTCAGAACATCCCTGTGGTTACTACAAGAATTGTTTACATGGCAAAATGTTGGGAAACTTCCATTAATTTTTTAAATCACAGAACACTAGGGATTGGAGGAGACCTGTAAATGTCATCTAGTCCAATCCCCCTGCCACAGCAGGATCCCCTAGATCAAGACGCACAGGAATGTATCCAGGTAGGTTTTAAACGTCTCCAGAGAAGGAGACTCCACAACTCCCCCGGGCAGCCCATTCCAGTAATCTCTCACCCTCACCATGAAGAGGTTCCTTCTCATACTGATGTGGAACCTCCTATGTTCCAGCTTACACCCATTGCCCCTTGTCCTATCATTGGATGCCACTGAGCCAAGCCTGGCTCCAGCCTCCTGACATCTGCCCTTTCCATATTTATCAACGTTAATGGGGTCACCCCCTAGTCTCCTCTTTTCCAAGCTAAAGAAACCTGTTGGGTTATGCAGAAACCCATCTCCCTCAGCCTTTCTTCATCAGGGAGATGCTCCACTCCATCATCTTTGTGGCTCTGCACTGGACTGTCTCAAGCAGTTCTGTGTCTTTCTTGAGCTGACAGACTCAGAACTGGACACAATATTCCAGATGCAGTCTCACCAGGGCAGAAGAAAGAACCTCTCTTGATTTACTAACCACCCACTTCTGATCCACCTCAGGATGCCACTGGCCTTCTTGGCCACAAGAGCACATTGCAGGCTCATGGTCATCCTGCTCTCCACCAGGGCCCCTAGGTACCTGTCTCCTACACTGCTCTCCAGTAGGTTAGTCCCCAACCTGTACTGGTACCTGGGCTTGTTCTTGCCCAGACGCCAGGCTCCACACTGCCTTTGTTATAGTCCATTAAAATTCTCCCCACTCCAATTTTGAGTTGCTTGATTCACACTAGTTGAAATGCAGTGGAGACAGTGTGGACTTTTGGCAAGGCAGCTCTCTGTGAATCATCAGTTGGTACTACTGGGGGTCCATGGGACTAGTCTTTGAGAATCTGTTCGTTATTGTTTACAAAGATCTTGATCAAAGACATTCAGATATAATGACAGGAAATGAAAATAAAAACTAAAGAGTGGGAGAGTGTGTGTAAAGCAAAGCAACGTTAGGCGGCAGATATTGTGTAAAGACTTCCTTGTCAGGCAGAATGGGACCTGGGGTGCTCATTGACAGCAGCTGAAGAAGAGACAGCAGTGTGCCCAGGTGGCCAAGAGGCCAACAGCATCCTGGCCTGTATCAATAATAATGGGGCCAGCAGGAGTAGGGAAGTGATTGTCCCCCTGCCCTGGGAGCTGGTGAGGCCTCATCTCAAGTACTGGGTTCAGTTTGGGGCACTTCAATACAAGAAGGTCATTAAGATGCCGGAGCAGGTGCAGAGAAGAGCAGTGAAACTGGTGAAAGGCCTAGACAGCAGGACTCTTCAGCCTTAAAAAAAAGGAGGCTGAGGGAAGACCTCAGCACCCTCTACAACTACCTCAAGAGACACTGTAGAGAGGTGGGTGCTGGTCTCTTCTCACAGGTCATTAGTGGTAGAACAAGAGGTACTGGCCTCAAGCTGCACCAGAAGAGGGTTAGACTGCACATCAGCAGAAGTATTTTACTGAAAGAGTAGTGACAGATTGGAACAGAGTGCCCACGGACGGGGTGGAGGAACCATCCCTGCAGGTGATTAAAGATTATTTAGATGTGGGATATGGTCCAGTGATGACCTTGGTAGAGTGATTGGTCAGACATGATGACCTTAAGGATCTTTTCCAGCCTGACTTCAGTTGATTCTCTGACTCAGGAATGCTATCTTCACCTTTCTGGAGCTTTGCAGGCTAAAGAAAAATCATTGCATGCAATTTGCATTACTGTTTTGCACGCCAGCAGGATGACATCAAGCCTGCCAGGAGGCACTACCAAAGTTCTAGCAATACAGCCTTCCTGGGAAAGAAAAAGTACCTCTTGGCTTTAACAGAGAGAAACTTAAATAAAAAGATAAGTGATTTAACCAAGGATTCACAGTAAATCAGTGTCAGCACAGGGGAAAAGCAGGAATTCGGCTTAGAGGTTTCTGTTTTCCTGATGTTGTAATGTGATAAACATAAACCAGGCAAACCTAGAACGATAAACATTTTAGTCAATCCTTCACTGTCAAACAGCATTTTAACTTCCTCTGTGACAGACCGACCAACTAAGCAAAAAACACTAAGTTCTATGCATCCTGTTTTCTAGGGAAGAGCTCATCGATACACAGTGCACACACAAAAGGGCAGCGCTACTACAGAGAATCCTATGGATGGAAAGCACAGACTCTCCTCCTAATGCTGAGAGAAACCAATTAACCAGAGTGTAGGAGTCACAGAATCACAGAACATTAGGGACTGAAAGGGACCTTGAAAGATCATCTAGTCCAGTCCCCCTGCCAGGGGGATCAAGTCGCACAGGAACACGTCCAGGCGGGTTTTACACATTTCCAGAGAAGGAGACTCCACAACTCCCCTGGGCCAACCATTCCAGTGCTCTGCCACCCTCACCCTGAAGAAGTTCCTTCTCATATGTATGTTCCAGCTTACACTCATCACCCCTTGGATACCACCGAGCAAAGCCTGGGTCCATCCTCCTGACACCTACCCTTCACATTTTTATGAACACTAATAAGGTCACCCCTCAGTCTCATTTTATCAAAGCTAAAGAGACTCCACTCCCTCAGCCTTACCTCATCAAGGATATCCATCTTTGTGGCTCTGCACTGGACTCTCTTGAGCATTTCTGTGTCCTTTTTGAACTGAGAAGGGCAACAAGGCTGGGAAGAGGTTTGGAAAACAGGCCTTATGGGCAGCAGCTGAGGTAGATGAGGTTATTTGAGGTTTGAGTTGTTGGGCACTGGCACAGGCTGCCCAGGGAGGTGGGGCATCACCATCCCTGGAGGTGTTTAAAAACCGAGTAGCTCGAGCACTTGAGGCCATGGTGTAGGGGTTAGGGAGCTGTTGGGCTGAGGGCTGGGCTTGATGATCCTGGAGGTCCTTTCCAGTCATGATGATTCTATGATATAGGAACTTGAAATAATTTTTTGTCTTTCTTGTACTTTTCATATCTCCTCTATGAGAGACCTGAGGTTGTTCAGCCTGGAGAAGGTTCCAGGGAGACCTTTGAGCAGCCTTCCATAGTTAAAGGGGGCCTAGATGAGAGGTGAGGAGGGACTCTTTGTCAGGGCATGTAGCAACAGGAGTAGTGGTAATGGTTTTAAATTGTACTGTGAGCGTGGTGAGATACTGGAAGAGGTTGCCTGAGGAGGTTGTAGATGCCTCTTCCATTGGAAGTGTTCAAGGCCAGATTGGATCTCTGAGCAACCTGGTCTAATGTGAGGAGTCCCTACCCGTGGCAGGGGGGTTGGAGCTAGATGACGTTTAATGTCCCTTTCAACCTAAATCATTCTATGGTTCTCTACTTGCTTTGTCTGTTTATACTGTATCAATACTTTCCTACTGTGCTAGGTAATGAGAGAAACTCTTCTCCTAATACTGAGATGATGACGGTGTGCTGGAACTAGTCAAGGTGGAATAGGAGCAGGAGCACAGTGTTTTCTGCCATGTGTTAGTGACAGAGTAGATCTGATGGCTCACAGCTGTAATGTGGGTAGGGCTCCCTATGCTCTTGTAAACAGCATAGGCTTAATTGTGTTTGGGGGTGTGAACCCTGGGTGAATGGCAGTGCCCAGTCACATGGCATCACTTTTGGGCAGGCAGATGATGGAGCTGCTAACACCTCTCACCTGAAATGGCTTGGGCAGGCTGTCTCTGTAGAGGCTGGGACAGGAACGACAAGGTGGAGAGGTGTGCGAACCACACAGACCTATGCCAGATGTGTCTACAAAGGTTTTGCTGCAGAGGAGCTCTGCTATAACCAGTTCTCGCTGAAAACAGCTTCAGCAGATCTGTCTGGTTGTTTTTAAGCTGGGCATTCACTCTTTTGGACTGAAGACCAGACTAAGGTCACACAACAGTGTCTCTTCCTTCTTCCGATGCATGCACGCCATACACGTGTGTTTTGCCCCCTTGCTGTCACTTACTGAAGTGACAGTCCTGTAAGGGTTCATGATAGATACACACAGATCATTAGGGCTTGGAAGGAACCTCCAGGTGTCATAAAGTCCAATCCCTCTGCTCGAGTAGGATCATAGAATCTAAGATGGGTTAAGCAGAAATGCATCCAGAAGGGTCTTAAAAGTCTCCATAGAAAGAGACTCCACAACCTCCCTGGTCAGCCTGTTCCACGGCTCTGTAATCCTTACAGTAAAGAAGTTTCTTTTCAAATTGAGGTGGAACTTCTTGTGCTCCTCTTGTCCTATCACAGGGTGCAAGTGAAAAGAGATTCACTTTCTTCTTGTCACCCAGCCCTCATAGATTTATAGACAATAATTAAATCCCCTAGTAACCTTCTTCTCTCCAAGCTGAAGAGTCTCAGATCTCTCAATCTCTCCTCATAAGGCAAGTGCTCCAGTCCCCTAATCATCCTCATGGCCCTTCATTAAACTCTCCATCAGATCTCTATCCATCTTGAACCAAGGGGTCCAGAACTGGTGTTAGACTCTATATTTGGTTAGTATTTTCAATTTCATATGCTCAATGGGAAATTAAAAACTTGGGTTTATAGCTGGTTTTACTTCTCTGCAACATCTCTCTCCTTATGTAGTTAATGAGTACCTTTACCAGACTGATAGCAGCAAAGGTTCTCCTTCCATTTTTTTTCCTCTCAGGTTCTCAGAATGCTAGATTTTGAATTTAATTTTTAATGATTGTTATATGAAGTGCCTATGCTCACGCACAGACGTCACCTGGTGACTTGAGTCTCCTTCTCTGGAGACATTTGAAACCAACCTGGATGTGTTCCTGTGCGACTTGGTCCAGGGCATCCTGCTGTGGCAGAAGGATTGGACTAGATGATCTTTCAGGGTCCCTTCCAATTCCTAAAGGCATAGTGATTCTATGACTTTATCACAGGCTCCTGTAAGCGCTGCCTGCCTGAGCCAGGGCAGACACTGGCTGAATGATTAGCCATTGGTGGGGAAACACATACTCAATTACATTTACAGCTATTGATCATATTGTTGTGATAGTGTGTGCTGCTTAGAGGTGTCAGTGAAGTACGATCAGCATTGGACTTGCTCTACTTTTAGCTACAGGGTGTTTTGCTTGACTATGTGGCATCTAAACTTGTATCAGTGCATCTAGGGACAGCGAGTGCATACATATAGTGAATAAACTCTTATCACTTGCTCTGAGATCCAGAATCGAGAAGGAATCACAGAATCAACATTGGGGATTGGAAGGGACCTCGAAAGATCATCTAGTCCAATCTCCCTGCCACAGCAGGATCACCTAGATCAAGTCACACAGGAACACATCCTGGCAGGCTTTAAGGATACATTTGCTCAAATGATGGACATAGACATCTTCCTGTGCCCGTGAAGAGCAGCTGCTTATCCATTTGCCCTGCCGACTGCTTTTTAATTCCAGGGCATGGGGTCAGGGTAAAGGAATTTTAATCTGCCCAGGAGTCCCCTAATGTACTATGATGAACCTTATGCTGTCCAGACTCTGTTGTGATGCAGCCCATCCTTTTAATCCATTAACCTATTAATTTTCTGCTATGCCCTAATGGTGCCTGAATTCTTAAATTATAGTTGAGGTTAATCAGACTTAAGCATTGAGTCTAGAAATCACTTGGCCTGTGTTGTACAATATCAGACCGGATAATTGGACATGAATGAGATGAACTGATGAATTGACTTTTTCTACGTGTCAATGTGTATTTTGCAAGTAAATAGATTCCAATAATTTTCCTATCTTGGAAGTGAACAGGAACATGTTCTGGTTGTGACGGAGTGATAGGTGTGAGTGATAGATGCCTGGGGAGTAAGACAGCTTGAGCTGCTGCTTCTGCCCTGAGTGTACCAGCTGCTGGTGAGGTACCAGCACACTGAGCCTTGCAGTCCATCCAAGGACCTGTGTTTTGTAACTGTGGCCCTTAATTGCCTTGCAAATTTCTGCTTCCATGGAAAGAATGGTTATAGTTTGCTGCTTCAGATCATGAGCTTTGCTCATCTGGACAGTTGTCAGCATCATCCTGGGACAAAGACATGCCTCCTCACTTCCTCACAGATAACCTGTCCTAGTTTATCTTCTGCAGGCTTTGGGTGTGAAGCTTGGAGTCACTTCAGAGAAGTGTTGCAAAATTAAATGTGTGAAGGACTCTGAAGTCCCCTTTAGGAACTAGGGTCTAGATGGCATCTGAAAGACCAAGAGACACTGCTTTGAATCTCAAGATGACTCATGGTTTGGCACTGTAGGTCTTCACTCAAGGCTGTTTCTAAGTTTAGGGAGTGGAGATGGTGCTTTTACCTCTGGTACAGGAACCAGACTGTAGTGTCTGCTTTGTCTGTGCCTGAACATTAGAAACCCAGGTGATGTAGATGAGGTGGAAGCTATTGCTGCCATGGAAATAGAAGAGCACATTTTTTGAGTAGCAATTCTTCTCAGCCAGAAAAGCTATTGAAAGCTTTATTATTCAGAATGGTACTTTCTTCCTCTTGTCCTGTGTCAGGACCAAGCCAGATACTCACACTTCAAGTGAGGCAAAAAAATAAGGGTGTTTTTTTCCCCCAATCACAGCAAAACTTTGAGACAGCTCTGCTGAAAAGATTTCCTCTCTTATAAATGCAAGTATCGATGCTGATGAAAACTTCTAGGAGGACCTTCCTCCTTATGGTCAGATGTAAATTGAACCTTTCAATGACCACAAGTTCCTTCTCTCTCTTTAAAAGCAAAAGATTAAATACAGCAATTTGAGTAACGATGGAATTGGCATTATTGCAAATAGGTATGGGTCTTTGACCAGAAGTAGTTGTATTTACTTACAGAATGGCCCAAAGTACCTTTGGAAGACATGATACTATAATTTGTCAAGAGCTCTGAAGTAAGCTACTGAATGGGCTGCCCGTGGAGGTGGTGGGGGCTGCATCCCTGGAGTCATTTAAGATCAGGTTTGATGAAGCTCTGAGCAACCTGACCTAGGTAGAGTTGTCCCTGTGTAGGGAGGTTGTACTAGATGACCTCTAGAGGTCTCTTCCAGCCTAGAACATTCTGTGATTCTATGATTCTATATCCCATGTTTCCTTACAAGACAGAGTAATGCCATGTTGGTAAGGCCACCCATATGGTGGCTGTGTTCTGATGAAGGTGCTGCTGCAGATCAGAGTCAGCTCATTTTCACTAGAGAAGCACTAAGGGTCAATGCACTGAGTACATAAAATCACAGAACATTAGGGATTGGAAGGGACCTCGGAAGATCATCCAGTCCAATCCCCTGCCAGAGCAGGACCACCTAGATCAAGTTGCACAGGAACATACCCAGGCAAGTTTTAAACATCTCCAGAGAAGGAGACTCCACAACCTCCTAAGCATTTTATCCAGATTCTGCACGCATGAGGCTAGTTCCATTCACTTCAATGGGGTGACTCGTAAGGAAGTGCTCATAAGCAAGAGTAAGGTCTTTGAATTTGAACATAAGTCGTGTTTTAAGGAGCACAGAGAGGTGAAGACTCTATTAAGAAACCATGGGCATTCTCTTTCCAGTGAAGGAGTGTTCTCTACAAGATACATTTTTGCTGCATGTGTTTGAATTGGGAGGAAATACTTGATTGTGAAAACCACAAAGGGTCAGTTCTGCTTAACAAGCCTTAAAACACTTGTGGAGCCAACAGAGACTGGAACAATTACTTCGTGATGGATAGCTTTATTGCCCACAGACGACACTTTAAACCCGAAGGTCAGATTCTTTGTATGCACTGAAGTTGCAAAGCTAAACTGATCAATCTCCTTAACCCGTGGAAAAAAAGATTAGCCAACATGTTCAGGGTAACTGAAGTGGTTGGAAGATACTCAGCTTCAAATTGTGAAAGAAGTTCCAAGTAAAAAGCCACCAAATCTGTTAACGTCAATAAAAAGTCCAGTAAGTTTTAGTGTTGTGGTTTTGGGGTTATTTTTTAACTAAGCCATACAGTCACCTTCTGGATTTACTTGTTTTTTAGTCAAAGATGACAGAAAATCACAGTGTATGAAAGGAAACTTAAAAGTAGAAGAGGGAAACATATGAATGGGGGTAAAAATTCAGAATGTGATCCCCGTTTTGAGTTCAGCAGGTTTATCTTTTTAAGAGAAGACAAGATTTATCTTATTAATCCTTTATTATTGTTTACAAATGAGAATGGTGGATGTCAGGAGGATGGAGCTGAGAGAAAACAAGATTTGCCTTATTAATCCTTTATTAGTGTTCATAAATATGGAAGAGGATGGAGCCAGGCTCTGCTCAGGGGCACCCAATGATAGGACAAGGGGTAATGGGTGTCAGCTGGAACAGAGGCAGTTCCACATCAATGTGAGAAGGAACTTCTTCACGGTGAGGGTGACAGAGCACTGGAAGGGGCTGCCCAAGGAGGTTGTGTTTCTCTGGAGATGTTTAAAACCTGCCGGGACATGTTCCCGTGCCACTTGATCTAGGTGATCCTGCTGTAGGGGACTTGGATGATCTTTCGAGGTCCCTAATGTTCTGTGATTCTGTGATACCTGTATTCAGTGAAAGGCTGATCATGTGTGCATTTGTCTGTACAACTGAACTCACACATTATATCAGAAAAACACATGCATGCTCTTTTTATTTATATATTTATTACTGGTAATGAGTGGGTTTGGTTAACAAATAGTTCAAATTTCTGTTTACTGAAGTGGAAGAACCAGTGTGTTTTACAACAAAAGAAAACCACCGCAGGAAGCTCATTCTTTTGCGCTCTTACATATAACAGATCGGAGCCTCTACTTTCTTACATAAAAACACATTTGCCCTTCACTTATTTTACACAGAATGGCTAAATTTTGTAATCTAAATTAATATTTCCGCATTAATTAAGTGACCCTGTTGACTTTGGTTTTCAGAGGCATCTAATAAGCCTTCCAAGCCAAATAGATTACACCCCCAAAAATCACCCCTTTCCCTATGGGATGAGAGTCCTCTCAGTTATCAGGATTAATTAGTTCTCTTCTCGTCACATGAAAAGAAGTTGCACCCCCCCAGTGTAGGTCAGTGTGAGGGTAGGCTGCTGATGGTCGCTTAGTGACAGGCACAATGATAAGTGAGCGTGTCCTGTTGAGCCGTGACCCTTGAGAAAAGACAGTGTCAAGTGAAAGGCACAGAGAAGGTACACGGAAGGCGTAATCCGCTTCTAAATATTGACAGTAGGAATTTCCTCGCTATTCTCCTTCCTCCTTTCTTTTCTGGTAAACATGTCAAACTCCATCACATTTGTACTCTGCATCAGTTCTTGAAGAACTTAAAAACGTAAGGAAGCTAATGACCCACGAATAGGCAGGATGCCAAATGAAGCTGGTTTTCTCCAAGGCTGAGCATCTTGCTGGTGAAAGCCTTGTCTGCGAGACTTGTAATAGCAGCCATTTTGGCTTGAAATAAGGTCTTTTACTTTAGCTTTTTGCCAGTGAAAAACTAAATGAAGGGCTATAAAACCAATTGATAAGTCATGCCAAATTCCCTGTTGTTAGGTCTTGAGTGACTACTGGATTGGGACTTGGGTATGTTGGATCAGTGGGCTGAGGCCGACTGTACAAGAAGGCCAGGCGCTGGGGCCTGCATTTCAGCCACAGCAAGGCTACAGGCCTGGGGGCCTCGAGGGCCTTGAAAGCTGCCCAGCAGAAAGGACCGGGGGGTGCTGGTAGACAGCTGGCTTTGTATGAGCCAGCAGTATGCCCAGGTGTCCAAGAAGGCTAACAGGATCCCAGCCTGGATCAGGAATAGCGTGGTCAGCAGGAGAAGGGCCCTTGTGCTCGGCCCTTGAGGCCTCACCTCGAGTACTGGGTTCAGTTCTGGGCCCCTCACAGGAGGAAAGATATTGGGATGCTGGAGAGGAGAGCTACCAAGCTTGTGAGTAGTTTAGAGAACAAGTTGTCTGAGGAGAGGCTGGGGGAGCTGGGCAGGGTTAGTTTGGAGAAGAGGAGGGTGAGGGGGGACCTCATTGCCCTCTACAACTACCTGACAGGAGGTTGTAGAGAGGTGAGTGTTGGCCTCTTCTCCTTAGGAACTAGTGACCAAACCAAGGGAAATGATCTGAAGTTGGTGCAGGGGAGGTTTGCATTGGATCTGAGGAAGAAATTCTTTCCAGAAAGAGTGGTGAGGCACAGGAAGGGCCTTCCCAGGGAGATGGTGGAGTCCCCATCCCTGGAGGTATTGAAGAAAGTGTAGCCATGGTGCTTCATGCCCTGCTCTAGGGGCAGGATGGAGGGGGTGAGTTTGTGTTTGTGGATCGATTGATATTTAGGGTTTTTTGTTGTTGTGTGTCTGTTTGGACTCAGTGATCTGGGAAGTCCTTTCCAACCAGGAGTATTCTGTGATTCTGTGAATTTAAGTGTCTAAAATGTACTTTAAACCGGAGAAGGAACTTTGATTCATATGGGAGCCAAGTCAGACAAAAACTAAGCGCTCCTTAAGATCCCACCCACAGCATTTACAAACACTGTGGTGTCTTTCAGAATATTTCTGATAACGTGTAAAAGGGGCAAAAGCTTGAATACCTATCCAGTACATCTGGGTGTCATTTTTGCCTGCAGAATGGGGTGAAAAGACCTGTTTTGGTTTTGTTTTGTCATTCAATTTGAATAACTCTTCTGACATACAGGCTCCCAGGCTGCCTTGTTTAGTTTGAGACAGATCTTAAGGTTTTTGTTCGGATATCTTTGCTTATATCATCATTGAGTTATCAAAAGAAGTGGTTATAATGTTTATAGGAGTTTCTTGCTCTTCACCTTCGGCAGACTTGGAAAACAGAAACATTTCATATTTCAAGGGCTGAGTCAGACATGGGCATGATGCTGCCTGGCTGACTTTGCTCATGGACAAGGTGCTGAGCAAATCTAAACACTCAGTACTGCAGTTGTGACCAGGCACTGCGGTCTTGCCCTCCTGCTTTGCTCTCAGTGCCTGTCTACCATTTTCTATCATTCCATCAGCTGTACACTGTAAGCACGTACATGTTGCTTTCTGGAAACTGGATTGAGTGTTGCAACTCTATGAGCTGGGTTTTGATCCCAAAGGGTTCCACTGGCAGACCATTATTGATGTTTTTTGGTATGTATTGAACTACTTGCAAACACCATCGTGTTCTTTAAACTTTTAAAGAGCCTGAGATAAGGCTAAGAGTTCAGTCCAGTGCAGAGGCACAAAGATGATGGAGTAGAACACCTCTGTGATGAGGAAAGGCTGAGGGAGCTGGGTCTCTTTAGCTTGGAGAAGAGGAGACTGAGGGGTTACCTCATTAATTAATGTTTATAAATATGTGAAGGTGGGTGTCAGGAGGATGGAGCCAGACTCTGCTCAGTG
>JAOXOE010028957.1:0-15232 GCA_028565055.1 Phoeniculus purpureus
GGTAGGACAAGGGGCAATAGGTGTGAGCTGGAACAAAGGAGGCTCCACATCAATCTGAGAAGGAACTTCTTCCCAGTGAGGGTGACAGAGTAGTGGAAGGGTCTGCCCAGGTTGGTTGTGGAGTCTGCTTCTCCGGAGATGTTTACAACCCACCTGGACATGTCCCTGTGTGACTGGATCTAGGGGATCCTGTTGTGGCAGGGGGATTGGACTGGATGATCTTTGGAGGTCACTTCCAATCCCTAATGACTTTATCTAGGTGATCCTGCTGTGGCAGGGGGATTGGACTGGATGGTCTTTCGAGGTCCCTTCCAATCCCTCATGTTCTGTGATTTGATGATCTCATGCCTCCAATCCCTCATGTTCTGTGATTTGATGATCTCATGCCTCTCACTGTGTGCGTGTTGAATGGAAAGCAGAGGGAAGGGATGGAAGAGAGCACGAGTGCCTACATGAGCTCTGTGACAATCTGCAGAGCAGTTAATAAAAAGAAAAGAGATGGATAAATACCACAAGCAAACACGAAACGCGTATGCGGGCTGAATATCCCTTCCCTACCTTCGTATTAAACTCTCATGGAGAAATACGAAAGTCAAACCCTTCATGACTGTTGCTGGCACAGTGAGTTGGAAATAGATGACCTTCAGAACAACAGAAAATCTGAGAAAAACAGTGGCTGCTGCATTTCTTTCCCCCCTGAAAACCACACAGAGCACTGTGAATGCACAACCTGGCACATTAAATGGTGAAGCACTACTAAAACCAAACGTTGTCTTATTCTTTGCGATGAGCCTCTTTGTTAAAGCTCTGATTGGAAAGAAAAAGGAGCTTCTAAATATTACAGCAGTGTCAAGTAGTTACAGTGACAAGGGCTCCACACTCCTCATTCGTCCCTACGGCATGGGAGAGCAGAACCCACCCACTCACCCCGCAGTGCAGCAGCAGCAGGTCAAGTACTAGGAACAAACAGACAAGAATGGGAGAACTATTCTAGCCCTGACTTCTGGGGGCAACATCACTATTTCACCTTCTCTCATTCTTCCAGACTGATTCAACCTACAGTTGAAACACCCCGGTCGCGCCTATTGCCATGTGGTGCATGTGCTGCACGGCATTAACATAATTATGTAATTTAAAGTGATTAGACAGTGACATTCAGCCAAATAACACTGTCTGTGGAGGAAATGAAAAGTAAATAAACTAAAGTTCAGATCTTTTCACCTGAAGTGGTCTTAAGAGAGCATTTGTTTGCAAAGGGGCGATGTAATATGTGTTGCTTCAGCTGAGCTTTGATCACTAGTTCAAACCCAGCCCTGCCAGAAGGACGGGCAGGCAGACAACATGCCCGTTAAATTAAAGACTTGAGGATAACACAGCACTGGAACAGGCTGCTCGGCGGGGGGGTCTGGAGCCTCCTTTGCTGGAGACGTTTAAAACCTGCCTGGCCATGTTCCTGTGCAACTGGATCTGGGGGATCCTGCTGTGGCAGGGGGATGGGACTGGGTGGTCTTTCGAGGTCCCTTCCAATCCCTAATGTTCTGTGATAAGGTCTTACACTGGCTCTCGGCTTTGCTGCCTTAAAACATCTCTATGTATTTTAACCCTCTAAGCAGTGCAGAGAAATGCTTTGGGTCAATGGACTACCTTCCATTCCAGGTTTGCTAGCCATGAAATGACTGCTGGCTAAATGAAAATATTCATAGAATTACAGAACATTAGGGATTGGAAGGGACCTCAAAAGATCATCCAGTCCAATCCCCCTGCCACAGCAGGATCCTCTACATCCTGTGCTACTTGGTCTAGGTGGTCCTGCTCTGGCAGGGGAATTGGGCTAGATGATCTTTTGAGGTCCCTTTCAATCCCTCATGTTCTGTGATTCTATGATTCTATGATCCAGTCACATGGGAACATGTCCAGGTGGGTTTGAAACATCTCCAGAGAAGGAGACTGCACAAAACCCTTGGGCAGCCCCTTCCAGGGCTCTGTCATCCTCACTGTGAACAAGGTCCTTCTCAGATTGATGTGGAACCTCCTTTGTTCCAGCTCACACCCACTGCCCCTTGTCCTACCATTAGACGCCCCTGAGCAGAGCCTGACTCCATCCTCCTGACACCCACCCTTCACACATTTATCAACATTAATGGGGTCACCCCTCAGTCTCCTTTTCTCTAAGCTCAAGAGACCCAGCTCCCTCAGCCTTTGGGCATGAGGGAGATGTACCAAGGATAAGGCTGGAAACAAACTTATGAGGTCAACTAGCCCATAGCCATGGCCTTAGGCAGCTGATCTGCATCTCAAACGTCTCTCAGATCCTTGCTAAGCATCTTCCTAAACATCAGCACTGACTGAAACTGCCCAACCCCTTCACCAGATCCAACCCTGTGCTTATCTAAACCCAGCAAGAAAAGTCTGTTCTGCTCATAGGAAAGAAACTATCGCAATTTTCCGATTCTACGCTGGGATATATTGGGACTTCAAGCAGAAGAAAAATTCAAACCAACTCAGATCCCCGAAGAAACAAAACACCAGCACGTGATGTGCAGCAGATCATGGAACTCGGCATCTAAGGAAGGGCACATCAAACACTGCTGCTTTCTCAGGGAAAAGTGAGTCTTTTGAAGGTCCTTTTAGAACCATCTGTAGGTAGCACTGAGCTCCACTTCTTAGAAAGGAAATTGCTCTTTTCTTCCCTTAACTTTGTAGTGACCGCGGTGAAACAACTGAGGAAAGAGTAGGAAAAAGAAGATGAAATGAGAAGGATTTAACAGCATCGTTAACGACCTCTATTTACAGCCAGCAGGGAACAGGAGCAACACCTTAAATAAAACAGATTAACACACACCAAAGCACTAACTGTTTGTGCTCCTCGCACTACAGTCGGCTGCTTCAGAGAAAGAGGTGGAGAGAGAGAGACCCCCCAAGCCAACAGAAGGTTTGTTCTATGAACGCAAGTGTAGAGTCTGGCATCTGGGCAAGAACAGCCCCAGGTACAAGTATAGGTTGAGGGTTGACCTGCTGGAGAGCAGTGCAGGAGAAAGGGACCTGGGGGTCCTGGTGGCCAGCAGGACGGCTAGGAGCCAGCAATGTGGCCTTGTGGCCAAGAAGGCCAACAGCATCCTGAGGTGGATCAGAATGGGGATGGTTAGCAGATTCAGAGAGGTTCTTCTCTCCCTCTGCTCTGCCCTGGGGAGACCACATCTGGAATCTTGTGCCCAGTTCTGGGCTGCTCAGTTCCAGAAGGACACAGAGCTGCTGCAGAGAGGCCAGCACAAAGCCACAGGGATGATGGAGGGGAGCATCTCCCTGATGAGGAAAGGCTGAGGGAGCTGGGGCTCTGGAGCCTGGAATAAAGGAGACTGAGAGGTGACTTCATGAATGTTGATCAATATGTGAAGGGTGGGTGTCAGGAGGATGGAGCCAGGCTCTGCTCAGGGGCACTCAATGTCAGGACAAGGGGCAATGGGTGTGAGCTGGAACAGAGGAGGTTCCACATCAGTATGAGAAGGAACTTCTTCATGGTGAGAGTGACAAAGCACTGGAAGGGGCTGCCCAGGGGTGTTGTGGAGTCTCCTTCTCTGGAGACGTTTAAAACCCACCTGGCCCTGTTCCTGTATAACTGGATCTAGGGGATCCTGCTGTAGCAAGGGAATTGGCCTGGATGATCTTTCAAGGTCCTTTCCAATCCCTAATGTTCTGTGATTCTGTGATTGAGGGGCAATACGAAAATTTAGGGAACATTTTTGTGTACAAGACAGCCAAAATTTAGGCTCAAGCTGCCAAAGTTGATCAGACCACTAAGAGATGCTGGTGGAAGGGATAATCAGGGACAGTTTCTTAGAGCAAGGTACCAAAACACCGAACCTGAGCCAGTCTTGATATTGATCATGTAAAATTTGCCCCTAATTCTTCTATCTTTCACTTATTAACTTAATCAGATTAAACAAACCCACCAAAAACCCTTCAGTTATTCCAACCAAGAAGTTAAAATTTGGAAGTTAATTGGTTGTTAAGTTTGCAAGGAACTTGCTGTCCTCACTGAAGCAGAAACTTCAAACGATAAAAACACATCTAACTATAAACATTTTAACTATAAAACAGATATACACTCATGTAAATTCTAATGCATAATAAAAAGAAAAGACTTCACAGAATCACAGAATATTAGTGATTGGAAGGGACCTCCAAAGATCATCTAGTCCAATCCCCTTGCCAGGGCAGGATCACCTAGACAATGTCTCACAGGAACATATCCAGGCGGGTTGTAAACATCTCCAGAGAAGGAGTAAAAACCAACATCCTCAGCCACTTTCAAATTATTGTACACTTGTTGCATTTAAGAAGAGACTGAGGAATCAAAGAAAAAGCATCAAAAACCCATTTTTGATGTAAATTAAGTCCTTTTCCAGTTCTCTGGAAAACTGGGAGTCATTCACAGAACCACAAAGTGTTAGGGATTGGAAGGGACCTCGAAAGATCATCCAGTCCAATCCCCCTGCCACAACAGGATCCCCTAGATCAAGTTGCACAGGAACATGGCCAGGTGGGTTTTAAATCCTCCATGATTCAGGAATTTAGGAAAAATCAAGAAAAGAGTGTTTCTTCCCACTACCTGAGGGCTGGTCATTGGTGGGACCAGGCATGTGGTGTTGCCTCTACTCCCCAACAGCTGGAGTGCAAAAATCACCCTTCTGGCCTTGAGACTTATGTAAGGGATCCCATCCCTCACAGCCGTGTCAATAAGAACTTGAACCTGACTGTTTGCAGAAAGCAAACACCAAGTGCAATAGCAGAGCCTACCCCAATTCATTTCAAAATTACAGCAAATATTTGTGAGCAGTGGCTTGCAGCGTTCGTGGAGGCCCCACCAGCAATCAAACTTAGCTTCACAATGCACAGCGGCTCCCGGTGAAGCCGCTGAGGGAGAACAACATGCTGACAGTGAGGAGCAAACAATGAGTGAGGAGTGAAACACAGTCCTGGAACAAGACTAAATAAACTCTTAGCACAGCTCAGTAATTGTTTGTGGCTTGAGCCCCGCCTGAACTCAGCTTTTCCCCCCCAAGTTAGAAAACCATGTTGAAATTAAATTTAAAGGCCACTCTTTTTAAAAGCCCTTCTACGCTGCTTTGGCTGGACAGTGTGTTTTTCTAACCAATGTTTACATTGTTTGACCCATTTTCACTTCTCTGCTTTAACTGAAACTATTAATTAAGCTATTTAAAAATTAAATTGAGTATATGCCTCCTTTGGACTGCATCTCCGGCTTCATTTAATTGTCAGTTCTTGTGCTGAGTGTGGCTGTGCGGGTGTGTGAATCTGTCTCCATTTGGAAACCAACCCGAAATTACAAATATATTTCATACAGGCTATAAGATTGAGTGAAATGCTGAAGACATTCTTTGCTTTCATGGTTTTAATTGTTTAGAGTAGATCCCTGTGATATTAAACATCACAGAGAGGTGATTCTGCCCCTTTACTCTGCCCTGCTGAGACCTCATCTGGAGTGCTGTGTCCAGTTCCAGAGCCGCCAGCACAAGAAGGATGCAGACAGACTGGAGCACACCCAGAGGAGGGCCACTGAAATGATCAGGGGAATGGAGCATCTCTCATATGATGACAGGATGAGACAGCTGGAGCAGTTCAGCCTGGAGAAAAGGTGGCTCCCGGGGGACCTTCTTTTGACCTTCCAGTACCTGAGGGGTGCCAACGTGAAGGCAGGGGAAGGTCTTTTCAAGAGGGTTTGTATGGACAAGACAAGGAGCAGTGGGTTCAAGCTGTGAAAGGATAGATTTAGGATGGATATTAGAAAAAAGTTCTTCAGTGTGAGGGTGGCTGATGGCTAGAATGGGCTGCCCAGGGACATGGTGGAGACCTCATCCCTGGAGTCATTTAAGATCACACTTGATGAGGCTCTGAGTAGCCTGACCAAGGTAGAGTTGTCCCTATGTAGGCAGATTGGACTACATGACCTCTAGAGGTCCCTTCCAGCCTAGAACATTCTATGATTCTATCTGCAATGGACACAGTGACTTGTGCCTGGTATAACCCAATGGCAGTAGAGGATTAAACCAAAGCTGGTTTTGTGAGCATGAAAACTTTCACTCATTGCATCTCTGATGGTTCAAATACCATCATCACCAACCCAACATATTCTATGATCTGAAGGTTAAAAAAGGTACCTAGAAATGACTGAGAAAGGCTCATAGAATCGTGAGTAACCTAGGCCAGGTTACTCAGAGCCTCATCAAGCCTGACCTTCAATGACTCCAGGGATGGGGCCCCCACCACCTCCCCAGGTAGCCCATTCCAGCCATCAACCACCCTCACACTGAAGAACTTTTTTCTAATATCCAGCCTCAATCTCTCATTTCCCATCTTGAACCTAGTGTTCCTTGTCCTATTGGTACAAACCTTCTTGAAAAGACCTTCCTCTGCCTTCACATAGGCCCTCCTCAGGTACTGGAAGGTCAAAAGAAGGTCCCCCCTGAGCTGTCTTTTCTCCAGGCTGAACAGTCCTATCTCCTCCCTGTTTTTCTCTTGGCGCCTAATGCAGTACAAGGTTTTCCGTCAGAGAGGATCAGAGCCTGATGTAGATTTTGCCATTGAACAGCTTCTTTGTATAGAAATCTCACAAAGACCCACCGATCCTTTAAACTTCAGTGCTGATGCTGAAATTATCACTGCATGTCAAAACGACATCAAACAACTGCACTCATTTCCACCAGAAAAATTGGATTATTTCGCTCTCATTTACATTACTCCCTTTTTTTTTTAATACACGTTATAATGCTGACTTGGAAATTCCCTTAGGTCTGGACACCTCCAAGTAGACTTTTTCAGTAGAAAGAAATGTTTCATTATATTTCATCTTTTCCACCACCCCTCCCCTCTTTGATTTCAATGTTATAATTGGATTGGAGAGATATTTATTGCAAACTTCATGTTTTGCCAGGCTCTGCAAGCGGCATCTTTTAATTTCTCTCTTTTTCAATGAACCTTTTGACTTGATAAAAGTGGCTCTAAGGTATTTCTACAAGAGGCCAACAGAGCCAGTTCATTTTAACCCCCCCCCACCCCCCTTTAAAATAGATCATTTCCTTATTATTTCTTAATAGAGGATCCTGCAATGTCATAAAGAACACCGCCGTTGACTTCTGTGTGATCAGGATCACTCCCCACTGTAATTAGTTCTATATTTCAAAATATTAGAGGTCATTTTCATCTTTTTTTTTTCCCCCCTGAGAAAACATCTTGGGGGGAAAAAGTCCTTTCAAGGGTGACTATCACTAGAACACTAAAAATAAGCCCCACGCATTCCGCTCGCGACAATTTATGCCTCTAATGAAACTTTCCTCTTCCCCATTTACTGCAAATTTTTAATGCGAGCTTTTACAGCCATTCATTCAGTATCTTTAATCTTTCGCCAATATTAGATAGAAATTGAACTAACTAGGGAGAATCTGTCTGGTTATAAAGCACACGCTGTCTATGAAGTTGTTCAGTTCATCCAAAACTACTTTTTTTTTCTTCTCCCCAGTGGGTCTCAGAGGATAAAATGGTAATATTTTGAAATACCGGTAAGACTGTTCAGAGATTAATACATTTGTAATTAATAATATCCTTAAAATATGATGATGCCTCCAGAGAAATCAAAGGATCTAGTGTCAATCACCCCGACTCCCAGAGATGGGCTGGATCCCACAGCACCAGGTTCTGATGCTCTTAATTACGTTCTGTAGCAAAACCTACTAGGCCCAGTGGGTGAAATCCATCCCCAGACCAGGGAGGGAGCACATCATTCTCAACGACTGGTTTAGACAGGATCTGGCAGGGTTTGAAAAAGCAAAGCTCTGGGAGCCAGTCTCACAGGGAGAAAATAGCTGAGCACCCACACTCCAGGTCATGGCCTCTCCATCCTTCCCCTTGCCAAGGGCTCACTGCAGGCTCTGCCGGCACCGCAGTCACTGTTTTGCAAAAAGGGTTATGCTGGTTCACCAGGAGCTGCTAGGTTCCCTCCCCTGCCCCAAGCTCCTCTCACCAGCCCCATGACCACTCCAGAGCAGACACCCTTTTTCCACAGTCTATTCATAAAACCCCACTTCCAAAAACATGTTTCAGCCTCACAACACCAGTTAGGGCAGCTAAGCTGCATGGCAGGAAGGTGCCCCAAAGAAATGGTCCAGGGCCAGTAACAACCTGACCCTAAGCAGCTATAGGTAGAGCAGCACATCTGGCCGCACCATCCAAGCAGAGGAAAAACATGGTCTTTTTCCTCACAGTCATCAGTGCTAAAAGTGTAAAGAGCTTCAACCCTGCAAAGAGCTTGATCAAGACCAGTGGACAGTCCTTTTAAAACCCATCAGTCTGTACTAGAGAATGAAATCCCACACCCACTGAAGGGAATGAAAAACACCCCCGCCCAGCGGGGTACTGGGAGGTCCTTCCCAGGTCAGCAAAGTTGAGGACACACGTAAGACAGTGGTAGCATAAGGGACCTCTTTACCGACACTGTCTATGCTGGTTGTTTCTACTGATCCTCTTAACACTATCCCATAACATGTGGGAATCACCAACCCATTTACTAACCACGAACTGAAAAAGGAAGGTTGCCCCAACTCCCCAGATGAAGAGCAGCAGCAAAGGTGGGTCTGTGTGGCCTGGGGGCTGCTCCCTGATATGGCCCAGCTAGGACACACCACACAGCCTGCAGCAACAGGGATGTGGTAGGACAAGGGACACCAGCCCCGCCAGGACTATTCTGGAGGTGGCTATATGAACACTGAAGAAGAAATTCCAAGCATAAATGCCCAGAAGACTTTTGGTCTCTCCACCAGCGTGACTTTCCAGAAGATACTCAGCTTCCCACTTCTCCGGCACCTCCTTCTCAGTGCTCAGCAGTAAGATGAAACAGCATGGCCTATCTCCTGCACTGCCAGCAAAAACCTGTCCATCTCTCTCCCATGTGAGCCACCTTCTCTGCCTGCACTCCCCTCCTCCACATCCTCCACGTGTGCAGTAACAGATGCTAAACACCTGCCTGGGTTTGTGCAGCCACTACATTAGGTCAGACACTCACACACACTTGTGGATGCTGCTGAGACCCTGGTTGTGACCTGCCCACTCTGCTTACTTCCCCTTACATGTAATTTCATGACCAGAAATCATCACCATGATGCAGAAGGTGGTCCTGCCAGGAAGAGATAGGTTAGGTCCATGTGCTTCCAGAGCTTTATCCAGCCTCCTGCACCAAGAAAACATCATTATTCCTTCCTATAATGGATTGGAATGTTCCCTCTGCACTGGCCAGCATGGACTGGGGCAGGAGCAGTGAGGAGCCTGGGTGGCCACAGGCACAACTTGGCACATGGAGTACATGAGCTACGTACAGCCAGCCACCTTCACCACTTGGGCTGGGCACAGTGGGGATTCAGGGGCTACATACGCCTCATGTCCACCATTTCAGCTCTGTCTGGCACAGGGAAGGAGTGTGATCTAATGACAGTGTGAGGAAAAGCCTCCAGTTATTCTGTCCAGAAGGGCACTATGTGCAGTGGAAGACTCGGAGCCTGAGGAGATGCTGCTCAGGCTACTGATAAACCCCTGCGGATCGCCCTCGCTGCGGGTGGTTACCCTTCAGGCCCCCCCACACCACTCTAGCACAAGATCCATCATCTTCACGCTGCCCACAAGGAGGTAGGTGCCAAAACCCACAGTGCCAGAGGTGTGGGCACACACTCCCTGCTGCTGAGTCAGCCGAGCCCCTGGGGGCTGGCAGCAAGCAGTGGGGGCACTCTTGTCAGCACTGTATAGAAAGGAGCTAACTGACAGATGCTAACATGCTGTTAAACATAACATAGCCGCATTCCCAAAACACACTGGCCACATGGATCAAATGCTTCTAAAATCACGCCTGCTTCTTCCCCCCTTCCCCCCCCCCAAAAAAAAAGGGCAGGGTTTGGTTAAACATGTGCCAGTAAAACCAATGTTGAACACAGTAAAGACACACGAGATGCAAGAGTCAGATCAAGTGTCCCCCAGCCAAGTATAGGGCACAGGGAAAGTTGACTTAAAAAAAGCCCAGGTTTTCCCTGATAATTTGTTTACATCGTCCAGTTCACAGGATTTCAAGACAAACACACAGCAAGATGTTTAAACAGAGCAAAATGGAATCCATTCACTGCATGTGGAAATTCAGCCCTGAGGCACCACCACAACAACCACCATCACTGGGTATTACGATAGTAACAGCTTCCCCAAAACATTAAAATCATAGAATCATCACAGTTGGAAAAGAGCTTCAAGATCAGGAAGTCCAACTGTCTGCCCTACAACCCCCAACCACTAACTCATCTCCTGAAACACCCTGTCTGCGCATTTGCTAAACCCTTCCAGGGATGTGCCTCCAACCTCTCCCTGGGCAGCCTGTTCCAAGGCCTACTCACTCTTTCTAGGAAGTTTTTCCTAAGATCCAATCTGAACCTCCCCTGGCACAACCTGACCCCATTTCCTCTTATCCTATCGCTAGGCATTAGGGAGAAGAGGCCAATCCCCACCTCACTCCAACCTCCCTTCAGGTAGCTGTACAGAGCAGTGAGGTCTCCCCTCAGCCTCTTCTCCAGGCTGAACAGGCCCAGCTCTCTCAGCCATTCCTCATTAGACCTGTTCTCCAGACCCCTCCATTACACCTCCTCCTGTCAGTATAGGGTTGTAAAAACTAAGAGCAAAATTAAAACCAAGATTAGACCTTAGGAAAAATTTCTTTCCTGACAGAGTGGTCAAGTACTGGAACAGGCTGCTCAGGGAGGTGGAGAATCTGTTGTCCCTGGAGGTGTTCAATAGGCAAGCAGTCACAGATCCATAGAACACCAGCTTCTCAAGGATCAACTAGTCCAACCTACCAAGCTAAAAATACAGTTTAAATTAGACGTCCCAGCAGCCTGTCCAGCCGGGTCTGAAAACTGCCCAGTGCAGGCCAGTTTTCTGCCTTGGGAGATTATTCCAAAGCTTAATTGTTCTAATGGAGAAGAATTTTCTTCTGGACTCCAATGGGAACTTCCCCAGGAGTAACTCAGATCCATCACCCCTGTCTTTTCTATATCTCTATTTTCTGTCATCTATATAGATGTGACACTAGGGGACATGGTTTAGTGGGCATGGTGGGGTTCAGATGATGGTTGGTCTTGATGATCTTGTAGGTCTCTTCCAACCTCAATGATTCTATTGAGTTTTTCATCTTGAGTGGTAGCTGTAATGCAGTGAAAGGGCTACTCCCTTCCTCTGAGAGGAAGCCTGTTTTTGACTCTGCCCCACATTTCTTCTCTGCCTATAAACTGCTGCTGATGGATAATACCTAACCCAGCCAGCACACTCTTCTGCTGCTAGCTGTTCCTCCAGATCTCCTCACCCTAAGGATCACCTACAGTAGCTTTTCACTCCTAGTTTGAAGCCAAGATCCTCAATGATCCGTTTGCAGCAGAGCTGTTGACACCACGACAGGCCAGCTGGGGAACGACACAGCAAGAGCAGGAGAAGGCTAAAGACAAAAGACTTCTGCTTCCATGCAAATGTAACGCGGGATGGCAAATGGCAAATGGTATAGGAAATCTAGGTCAGGGAAAAGCTTACTGGGACGAAGAGATAATAAGCAGAATTGACTCTAAATATAACAAATACTTACTCAGGTTTTTACCCAGAGCATTGAGGGTTCTTAATACTACTAGGTCCCAATTTGTACATCTCATGCCCAAATATCATGGTGCAAAATGAAGTTGGGACCCAAAAGCGAAGCCATAGCCCAAATTCTTGGCAGTGATACTACACTGTCATCACTCTTCACCAGTGCTCAAGTCAGTGGAGCTGCAGAGTGGCACAACAGGGGGGTTCAATGAGGCTCTGAGACCCACTGCTGTACTGAAATCACAGGGCCTGTGCAGAACAGGCACCAAAACCACCAAGGGCTGACACTGATGTCAGAATAAGTGAGGCTTTTTAGGGTTCAGAGTGTATTCTGGGCAGGGTTTAAAGCTCAGGAGAAATAAAGACAAAGATGGCTACGGAGAAGAAAGGAAGCCAAGGGCCACTTCAGAGCAAGTCTGCTGTTACCAAGCTGCCCGGGCCAGGGGCTCTCAACCTCTGAGCTCAGAGTGCCTGTCATGGGGCTTGACCCCAGAGCTTGGGCTGAGCTGCACTGCCATACCCTTGAGAGGTGGAAGGTGAAGGATGGCTCAGGTTGGCGCTCAGAGCAGATTTAACATGTTCTCTCAACAGCAGCTGCTACCAGGAAGAGAAATGAAGAAAAAGAAAGAAAAAAGCCCAGGCTGAACATTTATTCCAGGCTCTTGCCCTTTCTGCGCTGTGTGTAAGAGGAGGTCAGAGGGCTGCCCTGACCACTCCTGCCCTGCAGCAAATGCTCATGGTGAGAGGATCTAATGAAAACCTGTCAGGTCTTCCCCAGAGGAGATAATATTCTCAGATTTGTCAAAAAGAGCAAGTGAGCACAAAGCCCGCAAGCTTACAGCTTCCTTCAGCTGGAGCTCCACAAATTCTTTCTGTGGTTTCAGTGCAGCACCTTATGTGCAGGGTGGAAGGGGAAGCTATTGAGCACTGAAACACAGAGAGGGAGGAAAACATCTCAAATTCCTTTCTATTTATACTCTCAAATTTTCCAAATCATTAGTCACAAATCCCCTCACCTCAGCTGAACTGCTGACACTTTTTGGGGCAAAGAAAGAGGTGGAGCCTTCAGAGCTTGCGCTAAGCTTTTCAGAAACTTGGAGACAGTTCCCCCAAAAAAATGAAAGAAATTAAAATCATGCCACCAGGCAAAGAAAACTTAAAAACAACCCCAGGTACAAGTTGAGGACTGAACTACTGGAGTGCGATGGAGGAGAAAGGAACCTGGAGGTCCTGGTGGCCAGGAGGATGACCATGAGCTAGCAATGGGCCTTTCTGGCCAAGAAAGCCAATGGCATCCTGGGGTGGATCAGAATGGGGGTGGTTAGCAGATCAAGAGAGGTCCTCCTCCCCTTCTGATCTGCCCTGGTGAGACCGCATCTGGAAGACTGTGTCCGGTTCTGGGCCCCTCAGTTCCAGAAGGACACAGAGCTGCTGGAGAGAATCCAGCACAGAGTCACAAAGATGATGGAGTGGAGAATCTCCCTGATAAGGAAAGGCTGAGGGAGCTGGGTCTCTTGAGCTTGGAAAAAAGAAGGCCGAGGGGTGACCTCATTAATGATTATAAATATTTGAAGGCTGAGTGTCAGGAGGATGGAGTCAGGCTCTTCTTGGCGTCATCTAATGATAGAACAAGGGGCAATGGGTGTGAGCTGGAATATAGGACATTCCAATCAATATGAGAAGGAACTTCTTCCCAGTGAGGGTGACAGAACACTGGAAGAGGCTGCCTAGGAGGTTGTGGAGTCTCCTTCTCTGGAGACTCCACAACCTGGACAAGTTCCTGCGTGACTTGATCTAGGTGATCCTGCTGTGGCAGGGGGATTTGACTCCATCTTTTGGGGTCCCTTCCAATTCCTAGTGTTCTGTGATTTTATGATGCCCCGCAAGAGCAAAGTTAATGCACAAGACAGTAAGAGGCTGCTTTCATAACAGGGAACACAGGTTGCGTATCTGCGAGAAGTTTTCTGGGACCACCTTCATTGTTCAGCTGAGGCTGACACCAAGTACAGAGAGACAGTAATTTGACAAAAGCATTGAGTGTTTTGGGGGTATTTGAGAGAAAAATCTATTCTGGTAGTCCAGACACTAGGCTGGGACTTGTTAAGTTGTGAACTTGTTAAATTCATACTCCACCAACGGCTTCCCGCATGACAAGAAACCCAAGACTGTTTCTACTGCTTTGAATTCTCCTTGACTTTAAGAGTCACCACAGCCTTTGTGTTTCAGCTTCTCACTCATAAGCTGTCGGACAACTGTTGCTCTAACTTGAGTCTCCTTTTCTGGAGACATTTAAAACTCACCTGGACATGTCCCTATGCGACTTGATCTAGGGGATCCTGCTGTGGCAGGGGGATTGGACTGCATGATCTTTCAAGGTCCCTTCCAATCCCTGATGTTCTGTGGTTCTATGATACATTTTTAAATTCCTTGTACCTCTGTTACAACCAACAAGGTAGATGTGTTTGGATTTCTACTTTTCTCATAATTATTTACGGTGTTACCTTGTTCTGCCCATGTTTTCTCCACTGTTTTTAGCCCGAACAGTGAATTCAATGAGGAATGTCCATTTTTACCTCTGTTTCTGGTCTATTGTCACAGAATCACAGAACATTAGGGATTGGAAAGGACCTCAAAAGATCATCCAGTCCAATTCCCCTGCCACAGCAGGATCACCTAGACCAAGTCACACAGGAACATGTTCAGGCAGGTTTTAAACACCTCCAGACAAGACTCCACAACTCCCCCGGGCAGCCCCTTCCAGTGCTCTGTCACCCTCACTGGGAAGAAGTTCCTTCTCATATTCATATGGAACCTCCTATGTTCCATCTTACACCCATTGCCCCTGGTCCTATCACTAGACGACATTGAGCAGAGCCTGGCTCCATCCTCCTGACACCCTCCCCTCACATATTTATCAACATTAATGAGGCCACCCCTCAGTCTCCTTTTTTCCAAGCTCAAGAGACCCATCTCCCTCAGCCTTTCCTTATCAGGGAGGTGTAGGGATGTATTTTGTAGAGAATGAGCAATCCCAGCTCTGTGAACTTAGCCAGAGTCTGAGCTAAGGACTTTGAAGCCTGCTCGGAAAGTTTCTCGAGGTCAGCAATGTGCAGGTCTGTGAGAAAGTTGACACGTAGAAGGAAAACAACAGATTGTGGAATGAAAACTAATGAACAGTGCATGGACAAAAGGCACTTAACCAATAGCAGTAGCTTTTAAGACAGATGGACAGATGTGTTTTACCAATCAGCAATGTACATGTATCGCATGGACCACGCGGCTGTGTATAAAAGGATTAAGCTGACGCTTAATAAACGGCATTCACTTGATCATATTGATCGTCATGCGTCTGTCCATTTTGTACTCCCGGAGAGGGAGGTGTTCTACTTCCTTCATCATCCTTGTTTCTCTGTGCTGGACTCTCTCCAGCAGCTCTGTGTCCTTCTTGAACTGAAGGGCCCAGAACTGGACACAACGCATAGAATCATGGAATCATTAGGGATTGGAAGGGACCCCAAAAGATCATCTAGTCCAATCCCCCTGCCACAGCAGGATC
>JAOXOE010028958.1:0-15232 GCA_028565055.1 Phoeniculus purpureus
GCAGGGACCGGGGCTCTTCCTGCTTGCGCTGGGGTCCGGCCGCTTCTTGCTTCAGGCTGCGGCGGTCCCCGCGGTACCGAGGTCTCTGTAGTACCGCGGCGAGCTCTCGCCCCGGCTAGCTGCCGGTTACAGGAGCGGAAGGGAGCGGACCCGGCGAGGCCCCTTCGCTACCCCCCTACCACCCCTAGCAAGGGGAGGCGGGGAGGGCGGGAAGAAACACTCCTTTAACACACTGAATCACAACCACGAAGAGACAGTCGGGAGGAAAAAAGAGGAATACAAAGATCATGTTTAAAATTCCTTCAGTGAAAGCTAAAATTTTAGAAATAAAAACCTGTCTGCTGGAAAATGACATAAAAGTAGATAGAGTGTAATAAGGAAGGAAAAAATACGATAAACCGAGACTTCACTAGAATGAGACGGAGCAATTTAATAACCAGGTTTTTAACCCACTTGCTCTTTTGTTTTCAATTCTAGTCATGAAAACTTGTAAGTGAACATGTATGGTAAAGGTTAAAGTTGACATAATACATGATCCTGTATAGTGAAGGGAATTCTGTTCACTGGGGAATGAGAAAAAATGCAGATAACCGTAACATCTGACCAATTTTAGTGGAATCTTTTTTGCTAAAGGTCAGGGATTCACAAAGTTTGGTTTAAGAATGTGCCCTTTGCTTTGTAATAGATATCCCTGGTCAAGGACAGGTGTCATAATCACTGGGCTATCCATAAGTGGTCTCATATAAAGTACAAAATGAATAAATAAAAATGAATAAAATGAATTTTTATCTCAACTACTTTATTTCCTAACTATTCTGTTAGAGTTCTGTAATAGAGAATTCAAGGAGTGTCAAACAGTTTAGCCTCTCTTAAATGATTTTTACTTTTTGAGGTTGGTTTTGTTTTGACAAACTGGATGAATAATGTCCAGCTTAGTGCAATTCACAGTAAGTTCTGCTTTTGCTCTCTCTTTTTTTTTGGCACTCTACCTGGAAGTGTTCAAGGCCAGGTTGGATGGGCCCTGAGCAACCTGGTTTAGTGAAAGGTGTCCCTGTCCATGCAGGGACTTTGGAAGCAGGTGATGTCTCATGTGCCTTCCAACCTATGATTCTCTGAATTACAGGACTCCATCTGAAAATAATACAACACCTTCAGAACACAACACCTTTTCTTTGATGGCATTTTTGTTGTCAAATCTATTAAGGGGAAGAGCAGTATTTATTTAGATGAATGTTCTCAGGTCTGTGCAGTGATTTTTGTCTCAAAATGTCAGAGTAAACAACCAAATGGAATGTGAGAAATCCCCTCTGCTATAGCAGCCTCCGTGGTCTTCATTAATTGAACTAGGGTTCCCCTACTATAGCTGCACTACTACGTTTACTGTTTCATCACTAATTCTGAAGTGCTACACATCACACAAAGCAGTAAAGAGGTGGAGAACACTATGGAGAGCAGAAAGATTTTTTTTTGACAGATTAGTTTCTATCTTTTGTTCAACAGGACTGGCAAAAATGTATCAGCTAATTAATATTACCAAAAAAATTTACAAAAATATATCAGCTAATTAATATTACCAAAAATATTACAAAAATATATCAGCTAATTAATATTACCAAAAATATTACAGCTAATTAATATTACAAAAATTACAGAAATATATCAGCTAATTAATATTACCAAAAAAATTACAAAATATATCAGCTAATTAATATTACAAAAAATAATATTACTAAAATATATCAGCTAGTCAATATTACAAAATGTTAGGTGACAACAATTTTTCTTCCATTTGTTTTTCAGTCATTGGGCATTTATAGCCGAAGGCATGAGACAGAAGTCAGTGCTGTTTTCTGTCTAAATACACATACAATACAGCCCATATGTCTTCACAGTCAGCAGGAGGAAGGGATGAAGGGGAGAGCCAAATCACACCCCCTTTGCAAACTTTTACAAATATTCTTTATGCAGCAATGGCAGATACCATGGAATCCAAGTGGGGTGAAGCTTTCTACCACCTCCTCCTCTCCACCAAACTCAAAGACTGGTCCTTTGAGCTCCAGCTCCAGACAGCTTCATTATCTTGACCTTTATCACAAGGTTTGACTCCAGACAATTCTTGGTACAGGCTTTTGAATTTTCAGTTCTTTGTACAACAGACAACTCCATTCAATAGTAACCTACTTCTGATTTTCCTATGACCCAGAAAACCTGATGTATGGTGACTGCATGCACAAACACCACCAGTCTAACACAGGGCGTATTGCACCTATTACTATGGGATCTACCAGCACTGATACCATGTGTAACAGAGGTAAGGTATATCAGAAATGGACTGTTCCCTTTAAAAGCTAGCTGCGATGTGCAACCAAAATGCACTTGTAAAAGCTAAGATCCTCAGAAAAGGCTGTAACACAAACTCCAGCGAACGAAGGAATTTAGGCAGGATAACTGAAGCTTTTTTCTTCAGCCTGGCAACACAAATGGAATGTGTTGAGGTTCTGGAATCATAGACTTTTATACATATAAATAGATGCTAACAAAAATATCTGCAGACATAGCACCAACAGCATGTTTTCATTAACTTGCAAAACACATTGGCATCAACTGTATCAGCGCTGCCATCTAAACGCTTGTACAATTCTCCTGCTTGCAGATGACTGATAAGGCTATTTCCAGTTTCCAGTGAAATCAATGACAACTCTTTTGCTAGCTTCGGTGCTATATGGATCATGTCCTCAGTGCATCGTGTCGTACAACTTTCTAATTCCATACTCTCTTAGAAGTTAAAATATGTGACTTCTAAAGCTGCAAGCTGCAGCAAAGCCTCTCCCTTGGTCTCTGTAAAAATGTTAACATATACCTTGAGGCACATGATGGGTACTCGGAGCTAAGTAAAATTCTAGCTCTTGGTTTCACAGGCTGAAAGTGACTGATACTCCTGCTCAGATCTCCTGAGCGTGAAGCAAAAGTAAATTACAAAGGGCTCTGTAACTACCTAGACAGCACTTGAGTCTTACTTGCAACGTCTGTAAAGCACCTACATTATTAGTTGATCTGTGTAATAGAGGAAAGTAAAATAAATACCTTGCTTTTGAGAATGCCGAGGAAATACTATGACAAAATGCACAAAGGGTTGTAAGAGTAAAGAGCATAAAAGCACACGGATAAGGAACATTAAAGCATGAAAGAACTCCTGAGCTTCTACAGTGCACAGCTGGTTGGCATCTTTGCATGTGCTACAGATCTTCGGCTTTATGTATAAGGGACCTGTGTTTCTAGCCAGTAGCTATAATTGCAGCTAAATACACCTTTTAAAACTCAAAAGATGAGTAAACTCTGCTTTTTTTGTGTCTTTTGTGTGCTCAGTGGATACAGCTTGGCACTTTATTAATAATAAAGTTATTCCTGATCTATTCTATAGCTCTAGAAAACAGTTAAGGTAGGAGATCCTGTAGGGCTTCCACGTTTCGGGTGCAGAGGTAAGTCCTGTTTAGGGGTAAATTAATTAATGAAAATGTCCTCAGTCAGAAAAAGCTTTCTCAGTGTTCTTCGTTTTCCTCCCAAATGCAGATGGTTGAGAAATTCTCAGCGGAACAGCTTTGTCTCCAAAAGTAGCTTTGTTAAAAATGGAACCGAATGATGTTGATTCTGATCAAATTCTCATCTGGTGGTAGAAAAGTTGAAAAGAAACGTGTGCATTTTCCTGGTTTGTTCTTAAATCACTGAGCAACTTTTGGTAAGCAAAGTTACAAATGATTGTTATTGTTTCAACCTCTGCAGCAAAGGGTTTACTCTTTTGGTGGTTGTACGTGTACAATCTCACTCAGATTACGTAAACACCAGAATGGGCTCTGATACTAAACAAGGACACTTGACTTTATTGGCAGATAACAATTTAGAAGTTCCATGTTTTAAGGCATTGTGGAAAAATGTGCCTTTCATTTGACTAAAGAACTTTCCCTCACATCAGAATGCCGCATAGTTTCATAGAATTAGAATTCCAAACACCACTAATCTCGGTAGAGCTTCCGGAAGACTCGTTATTATGACTGAGTTCACAGCATGACTTCTGTGATTCTTTTAAATGTAAAAAATTGTAAAGGATTTGACAAAGTGACACGTTGTGTTGCTCTTGAACAAAATGACATGCTCTTAAGATATTACTAAGTGAGATTACATGGATGCTGGAGAATAACGTAAGCATATGAGGAAGGATTAGAACTCAAGCAATGTACCATCACCAGTAGCTTCAAATGATTGGCCAAGTGGATTTTTACTTTAAGCAATTCTTGGAGCTTTTGCTGTGAGAGAAGACAAATACATTGACTTAGACAATGGAAGTGAACTAATAGGTAGCAGCGGTGTAACTTACTAGTCATGGTACCACTTCTGCATTACAAATCACAACTCTCCAGTAACACAGAAATTTTAAAAGCCTTCTACAAATAAGGTTACACAGCACAGAAAATCCATATTCAGGAATGCCTACTCTACTCTATTGTAGAGGCTGTTACACTACAATAAGTATACTCATACAGCACAGGTCTAGTTCATCCAAGAGGAACCCAGCTCATGTTCTCCAAGCATGCTCTGGGATGTGAACTGCATCAGTTTGAGAGGGATGATAAGGAGATTCAGCTCATGAGTCAACTCTTGGTTTGAATGAAAATGCTGCTGTAGATGCATCCTCCACATCTGGGTCAGACACTCTCCAGACAGAGAAAGCTGAGCAATGATTTCCAGCTACATTGTTAGTGAAAAGTTCACTGAAAACTGTACTCAATATCCTGATCTTTTCTAGTATGTGAGGAATCTGTACTAACATTTTTAAACATGCACATTAACTCAAGCACGTTGTACAAATGTCTTTCTTGAAGACTGCACCATATGGCAAAGACAACTGGAATGTTTGCTTTTCTACTATGGGTATGTACGCTACATGTAAGCGACAGAAATACGTAACTCCATACACACACAGACTTCACAGGGAGCTCAACTACCACACGGAAGCAAGGATTTTTGAGAAAGTTTCAGGGAAAGTTAAAACAACTCTCTTCAGTTTATTGACATGTTACTGGAGATGCTGCTCAGAGTGTGATTTGTTCGTCATTCAAAACTGTCCGAAGTTACCTTTAAGTACCTGAGGGTATCTAGTCAAATTAGATAGTATTAGGATGCTCACATTTCAGCATGCTATTATCAAGAGGCAGACATTTTAATGGTAAAATGAATGCCTGTGATGCTAAATTTGGTCTAGAAGAGTATGGAAGGGTATTTCATAAAGAAAGAATTTGACACTATCAAGTGGGGGAAAATCTAGTGTTCCTGTCACTTTCACCAATACAAGACAGTGAAGACAGAGGTAGAAAGGGAATTTTTGGGTGAGACTTCATATTTAGATAGTTAAGATGGTCTCAACCTGAAAGAGGGGAGATTTATATTAGATCTTAGGAAGAATTCCTCACTGTGAGGGTGATGAGGCACCGGAACGTGCTGCCCAGGGAGGTTGTGAATGCTCCTTCCCTGGAAGTGGTCAAAACCAGGTTGGATGGGGCTCTGGGCAACCTGAGGTGTCCCTGCCCATGGTGGGTAGGCTGTAACTAGGTGAACTCTGAGGTCCCTTCCAACCCATGCCATTCTGTGATACTATGATAGACAGGCAGGATGATGTATCAAAAGGTCATGATGCCATTCTAACTTTAATGTGGATACACAATGACAGGCGTATAATTGAAAACTTGTTTTTAGTGTTTTTTCTTGAAAAAGAATTATTAGTTATAAAAAATACGATGTATTAATACTTTGCCTCAAAAATTCATTTTAAACAGCCTATTGAAAAGGCATATTTTTCATTATTTTATTGGTAATACTGTATTTTGATTCAGAATTTTACTTTGCTTCACATCTATTGTTTAGTAAAGCACATTCTAGAGGATTAAATTATATTTTTTCTATTAAAATTGAATAAAAAAGTAAATTGTGATCATTTAACCTGTTTAATTTCTCTTCATGTATTTTGTCATGACTAATTGTTGCAGGTTGGCTTTCAACTGGTTTATTGAATCTTCGACATTTTTAGAGGATAAGCAGTACTTCTTGCTGGTTCAGTACAAGTTTTAATTTTATAGGGACCATCACCTCAAAGGATGCAGTGAGATTAATATAAGCAAAGCTCTTCTCCCAGAGGCATCACAGCATAAACTGCTGTGGTAGATGGAGGTAAAAGAATTGCATATTTTGCAGATGAAGGAATGACAGCAGAAAGTTTTAGACACTTTTTTTAAAGAGAAAAGGATGCCTGGGGTACTTAATATGCAAAGTGATGCAAGTCTGACATCTAAGGATGGCAACATAACATTCAGCACAGAATTGAGAGAATCAGCTCAAGCTACTGGAAGATTAAGAAAGACAAGATGGAAATCCATGCCTCCTTTACCAAAGTCTGCTGAGGTCTAAAATAGAATGCTGTACTCAGGAGTTCAGCTCAATGCCTGTTGATTCCTAATCTTAATATCCATGCTTGCACTTCCTAATCCTTCCAATTTGTATTCAAGAAGACTAGATGGTAAAAACATGTCATGCTATCCATTTATTTGAGCTAATTTGTCAATATTCATCTCAGGATTCTGAAAATTTCTGTTGTTCTGGTGAAAAATCTTACCTCCACTTCCTCCTCACTTTGTATAACCAGCAGCTTTGTTTTACTCTGGTCAGTGGGGTTATTCTAAGTCACCTCAATGAGAATTTCTATCTGAACTCTTTGAACAAGCCCCTCACACAAGTAACGTGGATATTTATCTCACCTAATTGCATACAATCTAAACTTACTCATCTATGCAGGTCATCCAATTCTTTCTTTATAGAGAACCAGAAAAAAATCCACTTTTAAGACACAACCTAATTTGGTTTCAGTATCTACCTTGTGAGTATATTGATGATGCTTTAGAAATATATATCATGGAAGTCTAGGTTGACTTGATGAGATGAGGAAATACATATTGTACACATCTCATTTCAATAGATTATTTTTCCTCTAGAAAGATTGTTGTATTATAAATTTTTGATATTCCTATAACAAGGAATGCTCTAGGTCTCAGTAGACCTACTCGCAAGTCTTGGACAAAACAGAAGTACTCTGGGGAGAAACCAATGCCACTTTGAAGCAAAGTAGACCAACCAGTTGAGTTGGAGTGCTTATCCCTTAAGCTCTATACTTTGGTCTCATATCATAAAGGGCCAAAATTAAATGACTCTATCTCAGAACTTTCTATCATTTTTCTGCTTCTTTATCATTAAAGGTAGCATTTGTACAGGTGATGAACACAGCTTCTGCTTTTTCGTATACAGCATTGGCACAGGAGTGTATTTGGGTTTATATTGCTTACTTATGAGGAAGAAGTTCACTCTCGTATCCTTATGTTCGTGCCAAGTGTAACAAAAATCTATAACTTCTACCTCCAGCGCTCTTTGCTATGTGTGCTCTGTGCCAATACCTATTCCTTAAGAGATTGCTTCTGTGAAAAACAAAATAGCTTTTCCTACCTATAGATTTTGCAGAAGCAAACCTACATTCCTGTTCCTGACTGCAATAATTCTGACTGCAATGTTATAATCTGTTCAGTAAGAGTAAGAAAGTGGTTATCCCCCTCCCCCTCCCCCCAAACTCTGCACTGGTGAGGCTGTACTGTGTTCATAATGTGTTAAATACTGTGTTCCGTTTTGGGCTCCTCACTACAAGAAAGACATTGAGGTGATGGAAGAGCCCAAAAAAAGGGTAAAAAAGTTCCTAAAGGGTGCAGAGCACTAGTCCTTTGAGGAGAAGTTGAGGGAACTGGGGTTCTGTAGCGTATCAAACAGTGCAACAAACTGCCCAGGGCAGTGATGAAGTCCTCATCCCTGGAGGAATTTAAAAAGGCAGATAGAGGTACTGCTGAGGGACATGTCAGTGCTGGGCTGAAGGTCAGACTTTATCTTAGAGGTGTTTTCCAACCAAAGATACTCTGTGATTCTGTGATTGTGTGTTAAAGGTCTCTTCTGAAAAAAAAGAAAAGATTCTGTGATTCCGTCCTATAATAAAGAATGGAATATTAACTAGGGTAAAAGATGTCCCTTTCTACCATGCCCTAAATACAGACACTATTGTTGTTCCTGGTGCTGCTGTAGTCAAAACTAAAGATAGAATGATGATTTTGTTGAATCAGTCACTTAAAGTTCTGTTAGAAAGTCTACTAATGTCTCCGTTAAGATCTTTCTACCTATTATAAAAATCTTAATATTTACTAACTTATTCTTTCTTATTTCAATTCAACTCTAATTATTTATATGCAATTAGAACAATTAATCATAGTGATTATGTGTTGACCAGCCAAACACAGAATTTCACTCTTAATTTGGATTGGTGCTACCTGCAAGTATTTCTCCTTGAGACATACAACAAAGCTGTCAGACTTCATAATTCATCACTTACTCACCAATGTAGTTCAATCAAGCCCTAAAATAAGAATTTTCATATTTTTTCCAAATTTATATTAAGAATTAAACTAAATCATAAACAGCATCAAATGGATCCCTTTTTAGTACCACTAAAGTATACACTCCAAGACTGTACATGATGCTATCAATCAGTTTTATATTTCACCTTGGTAATTTTATGCACCAAGAAAACAACAACTTTGCAGAAGTCTTACTGGAAAAAATAATACTTTAAAAGCATAGTTGAAGTTATACCATCATCCTATTGCTCCACAGCATTGAATCTCATCAAAGATTACCCTTAAGAGTGCCGTATCTAAATAGCAGTAAAATATTAAATATTGCATTACCATTGCAGTTCCTAGTAAATAAATCAACCAACATACAAACAATGAATAAATAAATCCTACATGACATGAATGAAAATTGATCAAAACCTGATTTCCACACAAAGTAATTAAATTTCTCTGCAGTCACATGAATGAATTTTAGCAGTGTGTTTATCAGCAGTAAGGGACTTCAACAAGACTGGGTTTAAATGTTCTTTTATTCAATTTCCTGAATTTTGCATATATCATACATTTTTTCAGTAGTCTTTACTTAGCCATTCTTTCTTGTTCCTTCAATATAGAAGTAAATAATTTCGCTGTATAATTGTCATCAAAATTTATTTCAACTGTCTCCAGTAGAGCTCTGTTTGTTTTCATCAAAGACATGCCTATAAAATGAGGTAGCTGCATCACGATACAAGTAATCTCGAGCTAGTTTCTTAATACTCAGAGTCCTAACACTGTAAAACTAATTCTGATCTTGGGTGTAAGGAGCAGTATTTTACATGGTGTGTCTTCTGTAACAGATAAGCAGAGATTCACTGATAAGCCGTGACAGACGCTCAAAATACACCATGAGTCAAAGTCGTTATTTCACAATAATTTATTAGTACAAAATAAAGTCAGTTGAGAAGTGTCTTAAATCAGAAAGTTTGGTAAAATGAAGAATAAATAATGAATAAAGAGTGTTAGGGCAAAAATGAGAAGCAAGAAGTACCACAAATGAGCACAATGGTGTGAGGTCTCAATGAAAAGTCAAGACCAGGAGGCATCAGCAGCTTGGGTACTTTCAAAGAATATAAGAAAAGAGTGGCCTGGAAAAACAGAACTGGGTCTGACATGGGTAAGCCTAAAAAACATCCTGGCATCTTAGAAGAAATGAATACAGTTTAAATACAAACAATTCTCAACAGCACAAAATCAAACTTTTACATAGTCCATTTCAGACATCCTCTTTTTTCAAACACCTTTTGCAAACTTAGCTTACCTATGAAATAAATCAGCAACATCTTCTCACATTTCTCTTGCCCTACACCAGTGACAGCATCCTGCTGAATGCACACTAGCTGTTGTTTTAAACGGGTTTAATGATTGCTCAAAGGCCAAGTCATATTTTAATTTGGAAGTGATTCGTACGACCTTGTTCCATGAGATTTCTTATAGAAGGGATTTTTGGAAAAAAAAATCACCAATGCATTTTGCTGTGTACTAAAGTAGGAAATACATCACACCCTTAGTATGTGTCAGCAAACACATTTACTTACTTATTTAGCTACTTATTTATTTAAAGGCTACTTCAAGGTTGGGTTTTTTTTCCCGTGGTCTTGCAACATTTGCTTCTGTTGAAAATGAGGATAAACAAGACCTTGGGAAATGTTTGTTGTAGCTGATTATGAGTCTAAAATCCCTTTTGAAGAATGCAAAGAGACTTTTACAGATTACTGTAGGGTAATAAATAACTGCATCTCAGCTAGTCAGTACCACTTCCTATGTGCTTTAGCTTGTCCTACAGAATACCATCATGTAATATGACATCCCTTACCTTAAGGAAATTGCAGTGCCATTCTGCTTTTTAATGGGCAATGCCAATCATATTACCACGAAAACTTACTATGGAACACATGATGTATAATGACTACTTGTTGTGTGGTGACTATGGATTTGTCAAAAGTTGTAGTTTCCTACGTGCCCACAACCCATGGCCTTTCTGCAGCAGAATTTGCAAATGCAAAGCTCAGGTCCCTTTCAACATAAACCATTTTATGAGGGGTAGATTTATGTAAAAACAAACACAAACACCCCCTCCCACCCTTCTGAATAGATTGCATCCATATTCACTTTTGCAGTAGATTTTGTCTAAGACGGTGTGTTGATCTGGTTTAATATTGGGCATGTGTGTCTCTAACAAGGAAAGGTTTTGGCACTGTATAGCCTTTGTACGTCTCTGCATGTTGCAAGCAGATCATGGAATAATAGAATCATAGAATAATAGAATAATAGAATAATAGAATAATAGAATCATTACGATTGGAAGAGACCTCCAAGATCAAGTCGAATCATCACCCCAATGCCCTCTAAATCATGATGTAATGGACCAAAGCATCTGTGTTTTGCACATAATAAAATACACTATAAAGCCCAGGGCAATGGGCACAAATTGAAATACAGATTCCACTTAAACCTAAAAAAAACCTCATCATTTTTACTGTGACAGTGGTCAAGCACTTTACCAGATTCCCCAGGTCTTCAACCTTGAAGATACTCAAAATGGCCTGAGCAAGTGTCTGTAGGTGACCTTGCTCTGAGGAGGGAGCTGGATCAGGCAATCTCCAGAAGTGCTTTTCCCACTCAGCCACTCTGTGATTCTGTGGATCTGTGAAACAGTCACACACAATCTTATCTTACACCTTCCTTTCTGCCTGCTCTAGTGCAGATGAGACAAAGGCTCAGGTACTCAACAATCTTTTTGCCTCAGTCTTCACTAGCTGCCTCTCTCCTCACGCTTCCCAAGTAGATAGACAGCAAAATGGGGCTAGGGGAGCAAAATCTCCCACACTGTAAGTGAAGGTTTGTGACCACCTGGGGAACCTGGTAAGTTGATGCATCCCAGAGCCTTGAGGGAATTGGCTGATGTAGTTGTCAAGCCACTCCCCTGCGAACTGCCGATCTGCCAGCTTCATATCTGTGCCTTGGGAAAATCATGGAACTGATGCTCCTAGAAGACATGTTAAGGCACATAGAGGATAAGGAAGTGATTTCAGATAGCCAGCATGGCTTCACCAAGGGCAAACCCTGCCTGACCAACCTAGTGGCTTTCTACGATGAAGTGACTTACATCAGGAGACAAGGGAAGAGAAATGGACATCACCTATCTGGACTTTGATACAGTCCCCGACAACATCATTCTCTCTGAGTTGGAGAGAGATGGATTTTATGGATGGACCATTTGATGGATAAAAAATTGGTTGTAAGGTCAGCTCCAGAGAGTAGTGGTTAGCAGCTCAATGTCCAGATGGAGACTGGTGTCAAGTGGTGTCCCTCAGGGCTCTATACTGGGACCAGTACTTTTCAACATCTTAATCAGCGTTACAGACAGTGGGATTGAGGGCACTCTCAGCAAGTCTGCAGGTGACAACAAGCTGAGCTGAGTCGTGCAGTCCGTAAATCAGAGGAGTGGGTTGTCATCAAGAGGGACTTGGGCAAGCTACAGAAGTGGGTCTGTATGGACCTCGTGAGTTTTAACAAGGCCAAGCGTAAAGTCCTACACCTGGACTGGAGGCAATTCTTGATATAAATACAGGGTAGAAGAAGGACTTGATAGAACTGGTGGATGAAAGGCTGGACGTGAGCCAACAACATGCTCTTGCATCTCAGAAGGCCAACTGCATCCTGGGCTGTATCAAAAGAAGTGTGGCCAGCAGATCAACAGAGGTCATTCTCCCCCTCTTCTCTGCTCTGGTGAGACCCCACATGGAGTACTGTGTCCAGCTCTGGGGTCCTCAACAGAAGAAGGACATTAACCCTTTGAAGCAGGCACAGAGTGAGGACACAAAAACGATCAGAGGATGCAACACCTCCAATAAGAGAACAGGCTGGACGAGTAGGGGTTGTTCATCCTGGAGAAAAGGCACTTCCCAAGGTGACCTTATTGCCACCTTTCAGTACTTAAATGGAGTCTGCAAGAAACATGAGGAGGGACTTTTAGCAAGACCTGTTGTGACAGGAAAAGGAGTGACAGTTTTAAGCTAAAAGATGGGAGATTTGGATTAGATATAAGGAAGAAGTTTATTACAATAAAGGTGGTGGAACACTGCAACACATTGTCCAGAGAGGTGATGGAGGCTCCATCCTTGGGGACATTCAAGGTCAGGCTGCATGAGACTCTGAGCAACCTGATCTAGCTGATACCCCCGCTTGCTGTGGGGAGGTTGGACTAGATGACCTTTAAAGGTTCCTCCCAACCAAGCATTCTGTGATTCTGTGAGGTGTGATGACAATTCTAAAATGTCTAAAGAAAGCACTTGCACTTCTTCACGAAGGGAAAGCACACGCTGTATCCGTCATATTTTTCGAGTTCAAATGCAAGAGCAGCTTGCAAGAGACCTCAGGAAATTACTAAATAAACAATCAGTTAGGATTATTATAGGGTGGTAACACTGAATGAACACAGAAGTGGAAACAATAAAATCCTGAACAAACCAAATCAGTGAATACTGAGAAGTGTTTAAGGTAGGTGTCATCAATGAGAGCAAAGCAACTGCTTCTAACTGAAGCGTGACACAAGAAAATACTGAAATGGAAAGTCTTTTATAGCCAGTGGGTTCATATACCCGAATGCTGAATCTGAAAGGTGAGAATCTGAGGGCAGCAAGAGTTCCAACTCTGAAATTGGAACTGAAAAGAGACAACCCAGAGGCAACATTCATTCAAACCCTGATGATCAGTCTGGAAGAGTAGAGCCTGAGGGCAGAAAAAATTCAGACCCTAGCAATAAATTTGAAATGAGAGAGCTTTAGGGCACGAGTTGCTCAGGCCTTAACAATGAGCTAGGATGGATGTATCTTCAGAATAGCCCCCACCAAGGACCTGGGACCGGAATGGTAAGACGTTAGCACGGGACAGTATGCAACGACAGCCTCTTATAATGAGCCTCGCTGAACTTCTCTTGCATTCTAACCATTACCAAATACTGCATTTAAATTCATGCACTGAACTGCATACTGAAAGATCTGGAATTAGAATGAAGGAAGGTCCAAGAACGATGCTACAGCATTCGGTGTGCAAGTGCAAGCCATCACTTTACGTTAACAGAACTGACTGGTCAAAGTGTTTGCCTAATGTGAAATATGTCACCTCAAACAACACTAACCTTCTTTCAGGATATTAAAAATCTGCAGTAAAACTTAACTAACGTGACTTTCTTTACACAGTAAGTAGGCTGTGTAACTGCATCTGCTTTGTTTTGCCTTACGAATATAGTAACCATGCCCCGACTGCCAAAGTCAGACATCCTGGTATATAGAAGGGAGAAGTTCCTTCTCCATAGTACAATCCTGACTTCCTAAATTAGGATGGTAAATTAATGTGTAAGGCACTGCAGAGGTCTCCAGAGTGTATCTCAGAGCCCCAACAGTGGTCTACTGCTCTGCTGGCTCAGTTTAAGAAAGGAGATTTTGGAGCTGTGCTCCCTGCAAGTCTGCTGTGTTCAGCCAATTAGCCTCTAATGTCAAAAACACCCACTGACAGCGACTGATAACCAAAGCTGCAATAAAGGACTGCAAAATGGAATTATGTCTCTTTAAAGAAATAATTACTTTCACTGCCGGTATCATTCTATTACACACTGAATCAGGGTTGGGTTTTTTGTGGGTTTTTTTACTTTCTTAAAAATACCTTCAATTAAGCGCACGTCAGAGAGCCAACTGAAACTGGTTTTAAGCTATCGAGGGGTTTGTCAAAATATTTCAGCTATATGCTGAGCGTGCTGTTTCTCCCTAAGAAGTAATAAGCTTTCAAACCTTTATTCTCAAACTATTTTAAGTTTTAATTTAGAATTTGGAGACTTGTAGATTCTTCTCATGTCCACAGATTCTCTTTCTTTCTTTAATGAGGTAGCGGTTGACACTTCTTATTGGGAATGTCTGAGTGTTCTGCTTCACAGAAAACCTTACATATTCAAGAATTATGGAAGTAAATGTGCTCTGTAGGAACATGTCCCACTACAGCTAGTTATATGGTTCTCAGATTTCCTATTTACACGTTCTGAATTAACGACTGTTTACTCTGCTGTGTAATAAAAAGGGTAGTTACCACCACAGCTAATTCATTGCATTGCACTTCATTTCTGAGAGTCAGTCTTTCCATTTACAAGACACAACACAAGCAATTACGATGAGCGTGCATATGTCGAGATATAAGGGAGCATTTAGATTTCCTAAACCATTCTGTGATAAGGCACTTATCGCTTTGTCATTTAAAAGGCTGTTAAAGGATAGATTTGTGACCTGAAACTCATGAGAAAATAAAGTAAATTGGGAGAAACTGAGATAAGGAATTTCAAGCACCAGCGCTCTGGGTTTTTTAAGTCCATTTGCTTCGCTACTAGCTACATTTATACCATTTGTTTAGCACTACCTTTAAGGAAAGATCGTGCTCAGTGATGTTGCCTGATTTACAACATAGCGCTTGATAAAAATCCTTCAACATGTATTTCATCACTTGCACTTGTTAATAAATAAAAAATGTGACTATCTCAATGCTTCACAGAAGTTAAGATGCTTTAAGAAAAGCTAATGCAAATAATCTACCAGAGAAAGGATCACAGAACGTTAGGGATTGGAAGGGACCTCCAAAGATCACAGTATCACAGTATCACAGTATTACCAAGGTTGGAAGAGACCTCATAGATCATCAAGTCCAACCCGTTACCA
>JAOXOE010028959.1:0-15229 GCA_028565055.1 Phoeniculus purpureus
TTCTCTGGAGATGTTTAAAACCCACCTGGATATGTTCCTGTGTGACTTGGTCTAGGTGATCCTGCTGTGGCAGAGGGGTTGGACTCGATCTTTCAAGGTCCCTTCCAGTCCCTAGTGTTCTGTGATTCTGTTGTTCACATCCTGCTGTGAAAACAGAGTATTTTCAAACTGTTCTTTAAGTGCCTGAGAAGTACATAGATAGCAATCGCCATTATAGTCCTGAATGGGTAACAGGCATCTTTCCTTTTCAGATGGCAAACTGAGGCACAGAAAACTTGTCGAAGGTAATGCTGCAATGGCAGTTGCCAGTTGTGGGAATGCTTGCTAATGCAGGGAATTCAAACCACAGTTTTTCTAGGGCTTCCATTGCACTCCTTTGAGATCCTGTTGCTGTTCAGACAACCGCAGAGGTGATCAATATCCATGGAAATGTTGGCTTAGAGCAGCCACACCGGACAGCAATAGTGGTCGAGTGTTACACATCAGTGCTCAGCTTGTGCTGCTACATTACGCTGCCTGAGTTGGCACTTCTGCTGCCCACCCTGTAGAAACTAGTGTGATTTCTCGTTATTTATCCTGCCAAAACAATTTCTCTGGGTGTTCTTTCATGCAAAAAACACAAAACTCAAACCAAACAGGGAAACAAACCCGAGCCACTTAACTTGTAATGCAGTCCAGAGCACAAATTCCTGTATTTCAGTTTCATCAGTGATTTTCATCCCTACTCGCTCACCAAATCAAAGGGCATCTTCCTTCTTACTCCTTGTCCTTAGTTTTCCTTACTTCTTGTCCTTAGTTTTTCAGCCTATGTACAATTCGCAAATTACTGAAGGTTTGCTCAGCGTGCGGACTCGCTCTTGGCACCTTTGTGCGGGCTGTCCTTCAAAGATCTGGCGAGGGAAGAAGGGGCTGTTGTTTTTCACCTTCCCCACAAGAGGTCGCTGGTAGAGCAGAAGTGGCCATGGCCAGTAAGACCGCTGGCTGCCTCTCGTTAGTGCAGTCTTACCTCCTGCTCAGCCTTTGCCCTTTTTATCTCTGTTCTTTAACTGCACGTAGCTTGGCTAGTGCAGGGTTTTTCCTTGTGGTGGGCTATTCCCACTCCAGTTCCAATGAACTTCCTTGTACTAGAAGGGGACTGGTGTCCCTAGGAGCCTTCTCTGGGCAGTGCTCATTTTCTACTATGGAAGGGAAGAATTTGGCAAAGGTGCTACCAACTCCGGCGGCTACAGAACTTCTGCCCAGTATTTCCTTGATAGCTGAGAAGGGTGCTGAGCAACCCTGGGAATTCTGCATCTTGGAAACCTTTGCTGCTCCCTCCTTCAATGGATCACAGTGATGTCTGTGTTGGGACACACTGATACCACTGTGAGTGGGATCCCTCTTTGATCCTGAAAGTGAGTGAAATGGTAAGCACACTTCTCTCTTCTGTCTTACCTAAGTGCAGAATACATTGCTACCAGCTAAGTATTTGCTAGTGCTTTTAACCAAACATCGAGTATTTAAAAAGAAGTATTTTCAAGCAGCACAGTGTTCAAATAAATAAAAGATTGTGCAGTGAGGTTCATGTGTATTTACAGTACACAGTGTGACTACTCGTGGTTCAACTGTGGCAGGTGCAATAGAAGTTGATCTTTGCTACTGATTCTTTTTTAATAGTCCTTTTCTTTGTAGCTTTTCACACTGTAGTGCAAGTACTAGCCTAGTTTCTTCTTTGCCCAAGATTAATCTGATTGTATTTTTTTCCCCTAGTCCTGTTTCTCTCCAGAAATCCTTTATTTTTTCCTTTTGCTGAATTTCCTTAAAATATCAGCTGGGGCATATCAGGTAGAGAGAAAAGCCCAACCCCCACCTTACTACAAGCTTTCTACTGGTAGTTGTAGAGAGGGAGAAGGTCCCCTCCTGAGTCTCCTCTTCTCCAGGCTCCAGCCTCTCCTCATCAGACTTTCCTTCCAGTCCCTTCCCCAGCGTCGTTGTTCCTCTGGACCTACTCCAGTACCTCAGTATCTTTCTTGTGCCCAGAATTGCACCCAGTACTCAAGGTGATGCTGAGATTCATCTTTTTATTTTATAACTACAAGGTCACTTGTTTCTGGCTTGGCCAGTGTCACTGAGGAGAAGGAGGTACAGTAGTACCTCCTTTGAATGTGGAGCGACCTCTGTGCTGTCAGGCAAGACCAGCTGAGAGACTGTTCTTGAGCATGGGAAGGAACTCAAAGGGCAGAGCTCTTGGTGGCACACTGTATTGAGTTTCCTTGGTAAGAATTTGGTAGCAAGGGGTGGAGTGGGGCAACAGGTAACTTCTGTGAGAAGCTGCTAGAAGCTTCCCCTGTGTGTGATGGAGCCAATGTCCAATGGTTTCAAGACAGACCTTGTACTGGCCAGTGCTGAGCTGGTCAGCAATGGTGACACCGTTAGCACCTTTGTGATAACGTATTTAAGAAAAGGGGAGAAGTTGCTGCACAACAGCAAGAGCAGTTGTGAGCGAGGAGTGAGAATTTGAGAGAAACAGCTCTGTGCACACCAAGGTCAGTGAAGAAGGTGGAGACAAGGTGGTTCAGGCAGTCTGTGGTGAATATTGTGGTGAGGCAGGTTGTCTTTCTGCTGTCTATGGAGGTTAATGGGTGAGCAGATATTAACCTGCAGTGCATGGAGGGCCAAATGCCAGAGAAAATGGATGCACCTGAAGTACACTGTGAACTGCAGCAGACCCTGTGGAGAGAGAGAAGCCCATCCTGGGGCAAGTTTGCTAGCAGGACTTGTGACCCTGTGGGAGATGCATGCTGGAACAGTCTGTTCCTGAAGGACTACACCCTGTGGAAGGGAGAAGTCCTGAAGCAGTTTGTAAGTAACTGTGACCATGGAAAGGACTCGCATTAGGTAAGTTTGCAGAGGGCTGACTTCAATGGGAGGATCCCATGCTGGAGAAAGGGCAGAATGTGATTAGTTGGCAGATAAGGAGGTGAGGGTGAAGTAGAGAAAATTTGGAGTAAAGTTAAGCCCAGGAAGAAGGGAGAGCTGGGAGGAAGTTGTTCTTTAAGATTTCTTTGTTTTGTTTTCTCATCCTACTCTGATTTTGACTGGTAAGAAATAATAGTAATTTTCCCAAGTAAAGCCTTTTGCCTGTGACACTGACTAGTGAACGATCTCTCCCTGCTCTTCACTTGACCCCAGGACTTTTGTTATATTTTTTTCTGCCATGTCTGGTTGAGGAGGGAGAGCAATAGTGTGGCTTTAGTGGGCACCCAGCATCCAGCCCAAGGCCAACCCACCACACACACTTAGCTCTTCTCACCTGCAGAGCACACTCAATTATCTTGAACTATTCATCTCATGTCAGTCTTACTCTGGATGCTGTGTCCTAGAAGGTTCAAACATGAGCAATTACCACATTGGCAATGACTGTGAGTTGAATGACATGTTCATGTTTTAAAGCCATGTTCCTGGCTTTGAAACTATTGAGTGTATTTATTTCAAGTTTATCTCTTAAGTTTTCTCTTGAAAACTCACCTTGCACAGATGAAGTGCCCCTCAGCTTCTGGTTCCTGCTTAGAGCTCTCTGTATGGTGAAACAGAGAACGCAGAGCTGCCAGACTGGAAACCTAGTGCACTAATTGACTGGGTTTGTCCAGCTGCCTGTAGCTAAGGGGATTTTCAAGGCTGAACAGGTATGGTTGCCAGGGAAGTTGCGAACAAAATTGGTTAAAAGCTACTTATGGAAGCCTTGCTTAGTGGTAGTGGAGTCAGAGGCACAGAAGGGAGTCAGCTAGGCACTCTGTAGCAGTACAGTGTTGGATGCTTTGTGAAGGTACTATCACTTTGTGTTTACAAGCTGTTTCTGGAGCTTCTGCATCCCTTCAGATGGCAATTCACGCATTAAGTCACTTATCTATGTGAAAAATTTGCCATGAGCATTACAGAGTGGGAAAGGTTGTTCAGATTTCCTTGGCACGGAGTGTTCTGTGACCAGGCACTTCGGTGAGCAGCTGAAGCTCAACTTGTACAGATAAATCAAGGTATGCAAGCGAAGGCTGTAATCTGCTTTATGACTCATTACACTGTTAACGACATTACCTCGGCAGTTTTATATTCCAGTCAAGCAGAGGCAGTTTGAAACAGTGCATTTTAAAAAGAAGACACAGTGCAGTCTCACAACTACAGACAGACTTCAACCAGTAGCAAAGAGCTGAGTTTCTTTAGGCTTACAATGGCACCCTGGAAGAGACCCCACAAAGTCATTCTGTTAATCATGAATGCAGGCTTTTTTTTTTACCTTGTGCACTTGCTGCAAGAGCAAAGGAAGGGAAGACCAGATTCACTGGAGATTAAGCGTCGATTTCTGAACCAAGAAAATAACATCCTTCAGAGACTGGACCATTTGGACTGGAACATCCACAACCTCTGTAAGTAAAATGCCATGCTGCTTAATGTTTTCAGGGTTAGTTATCTAGATTCCTGAAGGGTGGGATCATAGCAGTAACAGTGTTTGTTTGGATTTCCCCACACATTTTTGATAGAATTTCATTTTCTTCTAAACTTGAAAAAGATTTGGTGGCTTCATGGTGGGGTTTTGCATGTCAGAGAGCTCCTGACCCTCAACTCTATCATAAGTGTTAAGCAACTTTAAGGTGATTTCACAGCTTGCAAGTCTCAGGCAGCTGTTACTCCTGTCATTACTTTCTTTGCCATACAAAGCTGTGTCTTGAGAGGAACTGGAAATGCCCCATTTGTTCAGCCTCTGCTCTGTGGATGAGCAACAAGGGGAACTGTGGATCACTCTATTTTCTTTGTGAACCTTGAGCACGGGTACAGTGGTGGTGTTGTGCAGAAAAGATCTTAATGAACTCTACATCACCTGCTGCACTCTGTTCCCAAGCTAAAATCTACTGTCATGTCCCACAGCAGTGAAAAGGCAGCAGCCTCCCAGCAGATGCCCTTGTATAAAGGCAATAGTCATTTAGAAAGGGCCTTTTTTTTCCCTCGCAGTGGGGTTCGTGAATTCTGACCTTACCTTCATGTATCTGCTTTAGGTTGGAGTGTTAGGAAGCAGACACAACAGAGCCATCTGAATAAGGGCAGAAAGTCAACCCATTTCCTTTGGACTCCTTGATTTCTCACTTTTTTCATGTTCAAATCTCATCATCTCATGGCAGTGGTAGGAGAGTGAAAGCAACCAGAACCCTTGCTGGCTGGCTTTGCTCTGTCTGTCTTGTCTACATCTCCTCACATTAGAGATGGATCACGCTATGTAGAACAGCAGAAGAAACTTAGAATGTCTCAGTCATCTAAGCCTGAAACTAGCTCTTTGTAGTGCCTCTCAAAGCACCCTTGAAATTGATGAGAAATTTTCCTCATACAACTTAGTCACCTATCCCAAGAACCATAATGTCACTGTTACTGCTGGCTGTGTCTTCACTGGCACCTGTTTTCACAGACATCAGTAGTGGGTCATATTTTAGTAGGTTAATTTAGAATCATTTCAAAGAAAATGTAAATCTTCAGGAGTCACAGAATGCACGAGTAACTGAGTTTAAAAGGCACTGTCTCTTGTCCTTCCAGCCGACACCAGGAGGAAACTCTTCCTCAGTCTTTGTTAGTCTTTCTTTTAAAATATTCATATACATCAGTAAGCCCCCTCATCTCAGTAACCCTTCTCAGCTTCTCCTTTTGTAGGAAATGCTTCATTCTCATAATCATCTTAGTGGCTCTTTTGCTCCAGTGTGTCCCACTGAGTTGCACTGAGTATCCCAGTACTGTACTCACCAGTGCTGGGTGGAGGGAAAGAATCACTTCCCTCAACATGTTGTAAAGAGCTGCTTTATTGCATTTACCTTTGAGAAAAATGTGGTATCCACAACCCAACTTTGAACAGAATCCCATTATCATCGTTGCTACGTTAATGTCACTCAAGCATAGCACCATGGAAATTGTTTGGGGCAAATGTAACTATCTGTGTGCTGTTTCTGCTGGCAGATTTTTTTATCAATGCCAATGCAGTGTCCTTTGCTCTGCACCCAGGAAATTGAGAGAAGAATTCTGATGCAAGGTGTTGTAAAATGTAATGTTTAAAAGCTGTTTTCATGTAGGAGGGAGGGTCTGATACTACTTTTGTGCAAATATCAGTTTCGTTCTAACTTCCTGGGTCCCTTAACCTGCAGTGTCATTTGGACCATTTATGAGAATGAAGGTTCCCGTTTGCTCTTCTAATCAATCCTTTTTTTACTTCCAATCAGCAAAATCAGTAGACGCATTCCAGGAAAACATAAAACAAATAGAACATGACCGGAAGCTGCAAGGTACCTGCAAGGCTGAAGTACACAAAGCTGATAATGCAAAGGAGGAAAAGAAGACTGTACACCGTTTGCTGTACCCGCACTCAGTTCTGTTCAAACGCTGGGGTGCGCATTTAAGTGAAGAGGAGCAAACTGTTGCACAGAATCTGTTCTTAAAATATGGGTATAATGTTTATCTCAGTGACCGTCTACCTCTAGATCGACCTATCAGAGACACCAGATCTCCCAGGTGCAGTATATGTCCAGTCTACTTTCACAAGAAGATGTAAAATTGAAGGGAATAGGATCTGCGTTGTTTTGGACTAGGTTAAAGTAATCTACTAACAGATCTCAATTTGTACTGTTTGTTTAGGAGTTTTTTTCTTAATATTTTCTTCCAAATCTTGCTCAGGCTTGTAAAACTAGACTATGAGAAGAAGTTACAGTGTAAAGACACTTCAGAAAAGGAATATAACGTTAACGTTACAATTGACATAAGAATTCCAGTTGTCAGTGAAAAGGGGGAAAACTAACCATAGTATTCAGAAAAATTTGAGACTGACTGCTGCTCTGCTTGCATTCTACTGGAGCTCCAAAGGCAGTACATCAAAGCACGCTTTCTCTCTCATGTTGTCTTATGCAAACCTCTTATATGCCGAGATAGCCAACGTCAAGGCTTTTAACTTACTCCACCCCTTTGGGAAGCTCCCAACATATGATCAACGAAGAAGTTAACCACTGCATTTTAAAAATCTAAACTTTTTAACAAAGTGGGTTTTTTTCCGTTAGCTGTGTTGCTGACCATATGTCAGGAATACCTGTACTGGTTATTAAAAGATTGTTAGAAATGATAGAATCACAGAATGGTCTGGGTTGGAAGCAAACTTAAGGATCGTCCAGTTCCGGCTCTGCTGTCATGGGCAGGGACACCTCTCGCTAGACCAGATTGCCCAGAGCCCAATCCAACCTGACCTGGCCTTGAACGCTTCCAGGGAAGTCACATCCACAACCTCCCTGGGCAACCTGTTTCAGTGCCTCACCACCCTCACTGTAAAGAATTTCCTCCTAATATCTAATCTACATCTCCTCTCTTCTAGCTTAAAGCCATTTCCACTTGCCCTGTCCCTACAAAGTCTTGTAAAAAATCCTTCCCCAGCTATCTTACAGGACCCCTTCAGAGCCCGGAAGGCTGCTATAAGATGTCCCTGGAGCCTCCTCTTCTCCAGGCTGAACAGCCTCAACTCTTGCACATGTCTTCATAGGAAATCAAAAAGGAAAGGTGGCTCAAACTAATTATTGGCTAGTGAGTCCCATGAGGGTGAGGGAAGATTCATCACTTGAGCTGAATCCCTGACACTTTTAGTATTGTAGGCATAGCGCTCTTAGTCTTGATAACCACAACGGATTGCTGACCTTCTGTGTTTCCCTTTAGCCTTATTTTCTCTGTTTCCCCTCTCAAGTTATCAAACAGTCTGAAGATTAATTGTATTTAAAATACAATGGGATAAGCTTCTAAAGGATTAAGGTATAGGTAAGCAGACCACTTCATAAGAGGAAACTTCAGGGATGTTTCCAGGACTCCAGTAGTTCTTGAAGCAAATAGATAATATTTTTTAAACAGACCAGTGTTACTACATGAGCTGGCATAAATAACCATTGGGAACAAGTAACTTACAACAGCAATCGTATTCTTGTCTTAGTGATATGATAAGGTATAGATTGCAAAGTTTAATAGTAAGCTTTACAGGAATTAACCAGTGTAAACATGGAAGAATGTCACGGACAGACGTACTGCAAGCCTACGCCTTTGTACCTACAGCTGGAGTGTTTCAGAAGAAGGAGGAAGAGGGGATTGCGAACTGTGCATGAATTAGCAATGTCATTCTTTGGTAAAGGGAGTTGTCTTACTGGCATCACAAGGATGTATTTGCAGACATCGCCTTTTGCAGATACACCCTCAAGCTCCTGTGCTAATGGGTAACGAAGAAATTCCAACACAGACGTGTTCCTTTCATGCACAGTTGCTGCTGTAGAGGTCTACCCGGAGTGCAAGCCTGTCTCTCAAAGAGCTGCATTATGGAGCTGTGCAACTCATGCACTCTGAGTGTTGCATTCATGAGCATACTCCCAAGGGAAGGGAATGATCAGAGCTGACAAATACCTCAAGTATCTACTTAAAAATATAAGTTTAATAGATCGTTTAATAGTATAGAGGAAGCCCAGAGGTGTTCAATCAGCATGAAAGAATTTTGTTTCAGTACAGGAAACAATTTATTCTGGGGCAGTACAGGGTTCCACAAGGCCTGCTTTACTCTGTAAGAAGGATCTTTCAAGATTTTCTGAAGTCATCCCTTGCCCGAGGGAATCCTTTTCACGTGTTCTGTTTATACCTATAGCTAGACCTAGTGGGTATTTTTCTTCATTGCATATGCACAGGAGTTATTATCTTGCTCTCCTTTGTCTGCTGTCAAATTTTGCCATTGCCATCTTCTTCTTGAAGTGTAAAAAGCAGAAATCTACTCACATGTCCACTGCCTCAAAAGCTATTCATTGCTGGTTGAGTTAACCATAATCCTTAGCTCCAGTATTTTATAACCATTTTGGATTAAGAAACAGTAATTGTTTGGTTTTTTTTTTTGTTAAAATAGAAATGTTAACGTTACTTCAATGGTTTATATGCATACATAACTCAACTCAGTAATGAAACGAGTTTGGGAATTCTCTTTTTTCCACTCTTACATTGATATTCACTTTTTGCTTTACACCAAACATCCCGATTCTGCCCTCTTGCAGCTGCCTTGCTCTCTGGCTTTCTTTGGAATCACAGAATTACTGAGGCTGGAAAAGACCTCTCAGATCATTAAGCCCAGCCTATGACCTAACATCACCACATCAGCTAGACCATGGGACTAAGTGCTACATCCAGTCCATCCTTTAACACCTCCAAGAATAGTGACTCAGCCACCGCCCTGGGCAGTCCATTCCATTGTCTGATCACCCTTTCTGTGAGGAAGGGTTTCCTAATAGCCAACCTAACCCTCCCCTGGTGCAGCTTCAGGCATTGCCCTCTCATCCTGTCACTAGTTGCCTGAGAGAAAAGCCTGATCCCCACCTGACTGTGCTAAAGTTCTTTTGTGTTCTATTCCAGCTGTAAGATGAAAATATACCCAAAAGACCTTCCAACACTCAGTGTTGTGCTTATATTTGTGAATGAAGCCCTGTCAATCATCTTACGTGCAATTACGAGTATAATTCACCGAACACCGCCTCATCTGTTGAAAGAAATCATCCTGGTAGATGATTACAGTTCAAGCGGTAAGTGTCCCAGGGAGAGAGGAATCTTGCTATTTATGTCACTATTGTGTTAAACAAATGTTGGTGGCTTTTTGGGCGCACATAGTAGACTGCTCAAAGAAAAAACAGACATCTTCACAGCTTCAAGAAAGCAGCTAATAAAAAAGAGGATGGTGCTCTGCAAGGGTCTTGAAAAGGTTAAAAATCTAAGTGGGGACAGTATGTATCATCACTGTCTCATAATGCACAGCATCAAAGTAAGAGCCTGTTAAGAAAACTACCTCTCTAGATAGCTGAAATAGCTTCTTAAAGAGTGGTGTCTTGGGTTGTGGAAAGTAGCCTTAGGGGAAGCAGTGGGTGAGTTGTTGCTCTTAAAACTGAGCTGATCAAAGCATTGTCAAGTAATTTGCAAGGAACAGGAATGCTCCAGAAGCTAAGTGTGCTCTGTTTTTCCTCTTGCCTAATGAGGTGTTTGATTTGTCATTTATCTAAAACTTTGTAAATGCTAGAAAATCATCTCAGTTTGGGTAGAGCAGGAGTTCAAATGAATTTCCAAAACTAAACTAAAAGGTCCCAGCTTTCTATTCTTTAACTCTTTTTTTTTTAACATTGCTGAGGGAGTTGGTCTACAGGTCGTAAAACAGCTCATGCAGGAGCATTTCAAGTTTCCAAGGCTTGTTTATTTTCTCTTTTTTGTTCCACGTAGCAGAAGACACAGTGCAATAGGCATCTATTCGGTTATTATGTCACACGTCTAAAGTTTCTTTATCTTGCTGTATTTGTGCACAACTTGGAAGCTATACATAGGTAAAGGAAATTTAGGTACCTAATTGAGCTTCTGGAATGGAAGCTGATTTTACAGAATCAAAGAATCATTTTGATTGGAAGAGACCTTTAAGATCATAAAGTCCAATCATTGACCCAGCACTGCAACTGAGGTCATTTCCTCTTGTTTTTTTGCTTGTTACTTGTGAGAATAAACCAGCTTCCTTTCAGGTAGCTGTAGACAGCTATAAGGTCTCTCCTCAGCCTCCTTTTCCCTTAGTCACTCCTCATTTGTGCTCTAGACCCTTCACCAGCTTAGTTGCCCTTCTTTGGACATAAGCCAGCGCTTCAATGTCCTTCTTGTAAACGCCGAACCCAGTACTCAAGGTGTGGCCTCATCAGTGCCAAGTACAGGGGGACAGTCGCTTTTCTAGTCCTGATGGCCACACCATTTCTAATACAAGCCAGGATGCCATTGACCTTCTTGGCTCTCTGCCTGGCTCGTGTTCAGCTGGCTGTCAACCAATTCCCTCAGGTTCTTTTCTGACATGCAGTCTGCCAACCAGTCATGCCCAGTCCTGTAGCTTTGCACTAGGTTGCTGCAAACAAAGTGCAGGACCCAGCACTTGGCTTTATTGAACTTCATACTGTTGATCTTGGGCTGTTGATGCAGCCTGTCCAGATCCTTCTGCAGAGCTCACTACCTTCAAGCAGATCAATAACTGACCTAACTTGGTGTCATCTGCTTCAACGTAGAAATTGAATTAATGAGTACCTGAATGATTCTACCTTTTCAACTGCAAAAACCCACATGAGTTTTCAGTGAGGTTCTGCGAGAAAGTCATCAGCTACATAATATTTTCAGTTTCTTAATATTGATTTTTTAATTATTTTTTTTATTTGTTATATTTTGGGGTCTGGTTTTAGAGGACCTGAAAGGCCCTTTGGAAAATCATGTTAAAAATTTCAATGCAAAGCATCCTGGACTGCTGAAGATCGTCAGACATCAGCAAAGACGAGGCTTAACACAAGCTCGGATTTCTGGCTGGGAGGCATCAACTGCAGATGCTGTTGCAATTTTGGATGCCCATATTGAAGTGAACATGGAATGGTAGGATTATGAACACTGGGAGGTTTCTGAAGTGGGTACAGGATGGTAGACAAGGAGCATAACTGTGTACCTGTGACAGACATCCCACATACGTCAGCTGCATGATATGTAACACAACTAAGTCATTTATTTCTGAAAGGAAAAGGGATCCAATTGCTTGAAATAAATAGCAAAGCAGACAAGTAATAGACTAGGTCTTTAGTGAAGAGAAAGAGAAAACGTCTACCCTTTCTGTATATTTAATACATTTCTAGGAAAAGAAATACTTCACATAGTGAAATAAGAAAAGAATGGTGCCGATTATTTAGTTTCACTGCCAGCAGCTTTGACTTGTTAGAAATACTCAAAGAGTTTAAATTGGTTTTACCCTTATTCCAACTCTGGCTAGTATTTATTTGCTGTTGACTGTTAGTTTAACAGAGTATCCTAGTTCTGTAGTGTTCTTTTTTGCAAAGAGAGTCAAAACGAGTGGCTGATGATGGACATTCACATTCTGTTAGGCAATGATGTCTATGGCATTGCTCAGTGTCAAATGTCTTTATATCCTTTCCCTTCTGGATTGTTGAATTCACTGTTTGACTTTTGTCCATGTTGTCTTACTTTCTCAGAGCAAGGTTCTTCTCCCAGCCCTTATAAGGCTAGATTGTTTATGTCTCTCTAGATCTTTCTTCCCGCCTTGTTAACACGCTGACACTCTGTACTCATTACAGCCTTAATGGTAATGCTGAAGTACAAAACTCTTGGCTTTCCTGACTTATTGGGATAAGCTGGGGTTTCAAGAGTGTGTATGGAGACACGAGGTCAGTTCTTTTAGTCTTAACAACTGGGATCTAGCAAAAAGTCTCCCTCTGTCAGAGTCCATACTCTCTGGCGAGGTTCTTTCAGATACTCTACATGAGGAGGGTTTAATGTTTTAATGCTAAATTTACTTATTTGAAGATATATGGGATTTTGGTTTAGAAGAGTGATACAGCAATATGCTCACATCACAGCATAAACACAGAATAGCAATTGCTGAATCACAAGACAAACAGGATTCATGTTATCACTGTTTATGTGCATTAGGATGCTGGGCATCCCAAACTGCTGGGGAAAAAAGCCATGGGTTGAAGCCAACTCAAGTGAGTTGCACTCTTCAAAGATAATTTTTCTAGGTGTTCAAATTTTATACTCTTTGGTGGGATAAACCACATATACACTTCTCCCATGTTGGCCTGGCTGGCTCAGGAAGGTGACTCAATACACTCTATTGATTTAGGAAGGCCGTGTACATAACCAGTTGACCCACTCAACTGATACTGCCAGTTATCTGCAAAAAGGCCACCCTGTAGTCCCTTTAGTGCTTGGATAAGTGCATGTTCCTTTATAATAGCTTTGGTCACTCTTACATTCTTCTCTGAGCGTTGTAATCATCCTTTCCTATCTTCTCTGAGTTTTCTTCCATTATGTAAGTTCATTGATCAGTCACATCCCTTCTGTCATAGAGCAGCATTGCCATAAGGCACAGTGGATAGACAGTAAATGATAAATCTCAGGGCTTACAGCACCTCTCAGGATCTCCTTCCTTTCCTTTTCCTTTCATGTGTCCTCATGCAGATAGTGAAGATTCTATGGAGCATGCAGGAAGCAGATTCAGGTAGCAATAAACAGAGGAAGTTAAGAGTGGAACTTAGGATTAGCTCGATCAGTGATAGCCAAAATGCAGAAGCAGCCTAACGGAAGGGAAAATTTAGCCATGGCGTTAGTAGTTTGGGTTACGAGCATTCCAATGCTGGCATATAAATTTTTGTTGAGGTCAAAGTCGATAGACTCACACAGCTAACCTAGTTCTAGAAATAGATGGTAGAGTTGAGTACTGTTCTTAGATTTCCACTTATTCAAGCTGAATTGATTGTATAAATTTTGGTAGGGCTGAACCTATCTTGTCTCGACTGAAAGAAGATCGCACTGTTATAATATCACCAGTGTTTGACAATATTCGTTTTGATGACTTCGAGCTTGTTCAGTATTCACTGGCTGCAGATGGATTTGACTGGGCACTCTGGTGCTTATATGAATCTTTACCAGCTGAATGGTATGCTCTGAAAGACGAAACAGCTCCAGTCCGGTGAGTATGAGTAGCATGTGAGAGTGAACCAAGATACATGATATCCAACATAGGTGGTGGGATACATCCTTGTGATGAACATGACAACACTAGATGATTGATTTGGAAGTGTGTGTGCTTTAGCAGCCCTGAAAACCTCTAGATACCAGTTGTGTTACAGAGTCTGCCCTGTGCTGACCGTTCTGTCAGATTTTCAGAAAATCCCTAGTTAATTTATTTTTCTGAGTTACATTCCTCAGCTAGGAGAGTGGCAGCAATATTTATTGATTGTACAAGATGAACTGTGACCTTTCTCTGTGCTTGCCCAACAATACGAAGTGCATGTTACAGCATTGCTGGGAAAGTGCATGTCTGAGCTGTGAGGAACTCGCACGGATTCAAGTTCTTTAGGTTTTTTCGTGGAGATGTTGGAGTGATATGTTGGAAGGACAAGATGTCATCCAGAGGGACCTGGACAAAATGGAGAAATGGGCGCATGTGATCCTCATGGGGTTCAACAAGGCCAAGTGCAAGGTCCTGCACTTGAGTCAGGGCAATCCATGCTATCAAAACAGTCTGGAAGAAGACGTGCTGGAAAGCAGCCCTGCAGACAGGGATTGGTGGACAAAAAGCTGGACATGAGCCACCAATGCACACTTGCAACCCAGAAGGCCAGTTGCATCCTGAGCTATATTAAAAGAAGTGTGGATGCAGGTCAAGAGAGGTGATTATACCCCTCTACTCTGCTCTGGTGAGACCTCTCCTGGAGTACTGTGTCTGGCTGTGGAGCTCTCAACACAAGAAGGATGTGGACCTATTGCAGCAGGTCCAGAGGAGGCAAAAAAAATTATCAGAGGGCTGGAGCACTTCTCTTACAAAGACAGGCTGAGAGAGCTGGTGTTGTTCAGCCTAGAGAAGAGAAGGCTCCAGGAAGACCCTATAGCAGCCTTCTAGTACCTGAATAGGACCTGCAGGAAAGCTGGAGTAAGACTATTCACAAGGGTGAGTGGCAGTGGTTTTAAACTAGAGCAGAGTAGATTTAGAGTGGATGTTAGAAAGAAGATTTTTACAACAAAGGTGCTAAAACACTGGAAAAAGTTGTCCAGAGAGGTGGTAGAAGCTCCATCCCTGAAGGCATTCAAGGTCAGGCTTGATGGGGGTCTGAGCAACCTGATCTTGTTAAAGATGTCTCTGCTTACTGCAGGGAGGTTGGACTAAATGAGCTTTAAAGGTCCCTTCCAGCCCAACACATCCTATGATTCTGTGATATATGATCACAGTGATCTTGGGCAGCCTTTCTCAACCCTTATCAGTTGCATATGACACAAAAGCAAGAAGGAAATGTGAATACAATACATGCAGCTATTAAAGTGATGGTTTACTTTACAGGGTTAGGATCCATTATATTTGCTTCTGTTCCTGGTACTTTCCTTAGGTGCTCAGACTAGTTTATGTATTCAAAACAAGTTGGTTGATGCACTGTGATACCATCAGCCATCATGTGCGGAATATATAAATCCATTTGTTTCCTTGTTCTACAAGGATGTCAGATGTTGTTGACTGTCTCTTGGCTATAAACAGCCATCTAGCAAACAATATAAGAAAACCTAACAAGATCTAAGATATAGTTATCAGATTTTTTTAGTCCTTTAGTTGTTTGTTTGTTTGTTTTTTTTTTTTTAGTCCTGACTTGTTTTATTGGGT
>JAOXOE010028960.1:0-15224 GCA_028565055.1 Phoeniculus purpureus
TGCTGGTCTCTTCTCACAAGCAATTAGTGACAGAACAAGAAGGAATGGGTTCAAGTTACAACAGGGTAGGTTTAGACCTGATATTAGGAGAATTTTTTTGCAGAGAGGGTGGTCAAGCACTGGAATGGGCTTCCCAGGGATGTCATTGAGTCACCATCCCTGGATGTGTTTAAAGATCATTTGGATGAGGTGTTGAGGGATGTGGCTTAGGGGTGAACTTGTAAAGTAGGGTAGATGATTTGAGTCGATGATCCCAGACGCCTTTTCCAACCAGAGTGATTCTGTGATTTTTTTCTTATAAAAAGCCTAGATTGATTGTGAGTGCAAAAGTCCTTCCTGCCTAGCAGTTAGGCTGTCCTGATTGAGTGCTAGACAAGAGAGACTTGATTTAGAAGGAATAAGACTATAGTATGATTCATTTTTTCTTCAAAGAAAGAAGACTCCTACAGGAATGGTTTTGGGTCTAAATGGGGAGAGATTATGATAATTTCATGAGTTACAAAAAATAATTACTTTAATCTAAAAATCAAAAAGAAGAAACTGTTGAAGAGAAGTAAAATGATGTAATCCAGTTACCTCTATATGTCTCTCAGAAAAAGAAATTAAGAATCTGACTGAAATAGAACAAAACTGGGATAAACCACTCCACATCTGACTAGACTGTTCAGCAGATAACAAATGGGTTGGATGGTTGCATTCACAGGATAGTTGTCCATGGCTTGATGTCCATATGGACAAGTGGTGTCCCTCTGGGGTCCATACTGGGACCAGTGTGATTAATGTCTTCATTAATAACATAAGCAGTAGGATCTAGTACACCCTCAGCAGGTTTGCAGGTGACACCAAGCTGAGTGGTACAGTTGACACACCTGAGGGATGGGATACCATCCAAAGAGACTGGACACCATCCAGAGGGACCTGGACAAGCCTTAGAAGAGTCTCATGTGGACTTCATCAGGTTTAACAAGGCCAAGCACAAGGTCCTGCACCTATGTTGGGGCAATCCTTGATACCAGCACAGGCTGGGGGTTGATGTTATTAAGAGCAGCCCAGTGGAGAAGGACTTGGGGACACGGGTGGATTAATGGCTGGACATGAGCCAACAGAGTGCATTTGCAACCTAGAAAGCTATCTGTATCCTGGACTGCATCAAAAGCGGCATTGTCAGCAGGTCGAGGAGGTGATCCTATTCCTCTGCTCTGGTGGGGTCTCACCTGCAGTACTGCGTCCAGCTCTAGAGTCCTCAGCACAGGAAAAAAATGGAGTTGTTGCAGCAGGGGTGTCCACAAAAAAGGTCAGAGGGATGGAACTGCTCTGCTGTGAGGACAGAGAGAGACAGCTGGGATTGTTCAGCCTGAAGAAGGCTCTAGGGAGACCTTAGTGTGGCCTTTCAGTACTTAAAGGAGCCTATAGGAAAGATGGGGATGGTTCTTTTAGCAGGGCCTGTTGCGTCAGGACAAGGAGCGATGGTTTTAAACTGAAAGAGGTCAGACTAGATATAAGGAAGACATTTTTTACAATTCAAGTGGGTGACACACTGGCCCAGGTTGCCTCCATTCCTACAACCATTCAAGGACAGGCTGGAAGGGGCAATGAGCAACCTGATCTAGTTGGTGGCTTTGCTTATTGCTAGGGCCCACTTACAGCTAGAAGAGCTGTAAAAGGTCCTTCCCACCCAAACTAGTCTATAATTCTATGAAAATTAGAAGAGGTTACATAGGAGGTTAGTCCCATTGTGAATTCTTCAAGTAGTGCACATGCTGTCTAGGTCTGTCCTTCCTACCAAATTCTTCTTGGTGTCCTGTACTTGATGCCACCATAGTAAAGAGAAATTGACAGGGATGATAGAAGAAAGTCTTGCACTCTTTATGACCTCTGAATCTCTACTATGAAGTGAGCATGTAGAAAGCTGAGAAACATGGGTGTAGAGCACTGAAACAACCTTGTGGTTTTCGATAGGAAGACATGTATTTATACTGTGAGAGCAAAAGATGTATTGTTTGAAAAATAACCTGTGTATTTTTAAAAGACTCATCAAATCAGGAGGAAAAATTATACTAGCAAGCAGTTTTTGTCAACTACCAAATTGATTCCTTGTTATTTTAGAGTTCTGTCATTGTTTACAATTTGAACATGAAAATACAGAACAGGTAGAGGAGGCAGTTCGAGGTCCCTTCCAGTCCCTAATGTTCTGTGATTCTGTGATATCTGATATCTCTTTTACTGAGAAGAAAGGGAAAATAAACCTGACAAAGCAGTACTGGCAACATACCGTGTCCCTTGATGATTTCCTGTGGAGGATACTACTGTCTTTACAGAAAATTCAGCAGATGATAACTGAATGTGTCAGTGTGAATGTGAATTACATGAGGACCTTTGTTCTTGGCTATTGTATAGGATGACAATGAAAACATTATGAATATTTTATCACCTATGATCTCGGTGACTGGAAAAGGATTGTAGTGTTACTAAGGCTTACTGCAGACTAGAAGAGGCAAAGCAGATTTAATTGGGAGTCCTGAATGTCTGTCTTTGAAAATTGATCCCTACATGTTTTCAGGTGTGCACTGAGACAGCCAGTTGTGTCCGTAGCTGTACATAGTAAGTTAAGCATTGTTACACACCTATAGGTGCCAACAACAGGCTGAGGTAAACCACTGTTTAATATTATCTACCAAAAGTGTTTTCTATCGCTAGATCAGGAACAGCACAGTATGACACCACCCTGATTACTCTTTAAGGAGAGTGCCTAAGCAAAGAAAGAAGTTTGATGACAGGAGGATTAGTTTTTAAGCGTGGGGATTTCCAAGCAAAGGAACAGGACAACAGATGCTTCTGCTAGGACTTGTAAACTAAAAGGAACCTAAAGAAAGGTTAGATAGAAAACTCTTGGAAGAACAGAGAAAAAGGTTACTGAACTCAAGGATCAGAGAGTAGGCATCCATCATTTAACAGAAATGCTAGAAGATTCAGATAAAGGCTAATCCAGTAGCCTTTATTTCTGCTGTAAGCATTGCATAATATTACAAGCAAACAGCATACTTCTGGAGTTTAAAAAAAAAAATCTAATTTAAAAATGGGGGGTTTTGTTAAAATCATATTCATTTGACATCTCACCACTCTTGAAAATATATCCAAAGTATCATGAACATCCATACTTTAAATATCTGGATATTTTGACCTTAGGCTGAGTTACATATGTGGTTATAGAGGCAGCTTTCTTATTCCTGGTAACATATTTCAATTGATTTTCAATGCTTATATGTTGTTTTCAAGTAGGATGGGGGTTTTGGTTTTGTTTTCTTTCAGGCTTTTGTGTGATTTGCTTAGCTCAAGGGCAAAAGGATTATTTCCAATACACATTCTACATAGCTGAAATGCTGCACAGTCTTACATATAAAATGATCCAGTACTTTAGCTGTCCTCATTCAAGACCTTTAAGCTTAATATCAGCCTTCTGCACGTAGGCAATAACTTAATGCTACAGTGACCTTCAAGGAGACGCTGAGAGAACTGGGCTTCTTTGGGCTGGCAAAGAGGAGGTGAATAACAGACTATTTGAAGCCTAGTTACAATGATGAAGTTAAACTCTTCCCAGTACTATGAGATGAAAGAATAAGCAGCAGTGAACATTAATTGCAGCTTGGGAGGTTCAGATTTGATGTCAGAGAAAAAATTTCACTAGAAGACTAGCAGAGCACTGGAACAATTTGCCTAGAAACTTAGATATCTCCATCCACAGAGGCCCTCCTCACTCAGTTGAGCCAAAGCTGGCCTGTTGAAAACAGTCCAGCTTCAGCTGGGAGGATAAATGACCTTCAGAGATCACATCCAGCCCATGTCTCTATAATTCCATGAATCATAAAAATATATTTACCGGTTATGACAGGTCAGTCTTATGGACTCACATCTCAGACTTTTAATCCCAAAGAGGCAGGAGCTATTCTCTGATGGAAAAAGCTCTACTGCACTGTCACTATCCTGTTAGTGATTCACGATCAGAAGGAAGTGGTCAAAGAATGGGGTTGTGGCCTTTGTGGAACACCCATTTTTAATTGATTTCTGTTCTTTCAAGCTCTCTGGACCTAAGCTGTTAAAATACCACAGAAATCTGCATGAGAACTATAGGAGACTATTCAAGAAAACTGTTTGCTCACTGTGGCAGACTATCGACTAACCTACTTTTTGTACAGCTACTCAAGCTGCTGATAGATTGTGTGTAAAGAAACACTGCTTGTCATTGCACTTTCTTTGAAACCTGCACTTTTCTAATATATTTGAGGTAGGGGGAAGGAAGGGTGTTAGACTATGTGTAAAGAAACACTGCCTGTCGTTGCACCTTCTTTGAAACCTGCACTTTTCTAATCCATTTGGTAGGGGAGAGGGGAGAATGAAGGGTGTTTATGGGCTTAACATGGGTTCCTGTTACCCAGACAAACAGTATCTTGCACACTTAAGAGAAAATGAATGTATTTTGACTGAAGAACTCCATTACTTTTTGCCACTAGAATGCACTGGTAAGCTTAATTATTTTGTGTAATAGAATAATGGCAGGGGGACAGATTGCAAAATCCAGTGGCCTTTTCCCTGGATACAAAGAAATTTTGAATTCTGAAATATCAATGCAAGAGTCCAAACTACAGAATGAGAACAGAGAACTTCTAATGTCTGTAGGTTTTCATTTCAACATAGCCCAACTTTAAAACAGGACTCTGGATATGTATGAAAGCTAATAGATATAAGTAAGATGAAAGATCATTTGTAACAGCAGAATTAGAAAACAGAATTATCACAACTATGGAATGACTATCATATAAAAACAACAGTTCTCTTCAGCTTGGAAAAAGAAACCGTGGTGAGAAGAGAACATAATATAGAGCTCATGAAATCATGAATGGTATGGAAACAGTGAACAGTGAATGATTTTTGCACCATTTCTTTCTAGGTATGAAGTAAGAAATATCAAATTCAGTTATCTGACAGCAGACAAGCATTCCTTCTGTGCAGTGCATAATTAAATGTAAAACTCTGTCAAGAGGTGTTAGGGAATAATAATAATAATAGGAAAAGTCATAAAAGTGTAATTGGGCTCAAAAAGCAATTAAATTAAAAGGGCACTTCAACAGAAAGATGTTGATGCACTCCTTGGCTCAGTTAGCTGGTAGGGTATATTGCAGGAAGCATGCTTGCTCTGTTCCCAGTATTCTTTCATAAACCTACCCCACTGTCAGACAGAGACTACTGGAGATATTGGCTGTGACCTAGTACAACCGTTGTATGTGTTGTGACTATCAGAACAGCTCATCCTTCTTGTCAAATCAGCTACTTCATTCTCTGTTGGTGAAAACTTCTCCTTTACATAACCCATATAAAATAGCTACAGTTCCTAGACAATTTTTCCCATTAGTTTTGTCCAGTTCAAAAAAACCAAATGAACACAACAAAAAGGATTTGTTTTACAAATTTCACCATCGTTTAAAGAACTGAGTTTCTCACCAAAAAGGTGGGCAAAGGGTCTTCCAACTAGAAGTGCTGACCTCTAGAAATTTGCATTGTCCAATGCTGCAGTGTTTGAATAACAGGAAGATTATTCAAACCTCTTAGACCCAGGAAAAAAAGGTTAAAAAAAATCCATTACAAAATATAAAAGAAACAAAACTGGCCCAGGCTGTATTAGCTCTTCCCAGAAAAAGTCAGCCAGCAGTGTCATTCCTCAGTAATATCTAAACAATAAAACCAACTTAATATATTTTAAAAAATAATAATTAACACTTTATACTGAGAAATTCACTGCTGGGGAAAAAAAAAATGAATACTCACAGCATCTGAGACTCTTTCTCAAGGTGGAGAAAGATGAATTTTGCCTTCGCAGCTTAAGCAGCTGAAATTCTTGCAGAAATACTGGCTTTTCATTTTCTTGTGTCTTTGAATATATTGTAGGTAGGATGCTTACAGAGCTTGGGGCAGCTAGAGCTTTTGTGGGAACAAGGGCTGCCTTCCCTTTTTATGTCATCTGTGTTACAAGATGAATGTTCCGTACTTCAGGAGCAAGTGGCTATTTCAGCTCTTTTTGCAGCCTTGCCTACAATTCTAACACAGTTCTTGCTATCATGCTGGTCTTTAGGTTGCCCTCTACTAACCTGGAAGAAACAAAGTCTGTAGAGCATATAGGTCAATGTTCAGAATCAAGAATGAAAAAGGGACAGAGAAAGAAAGCTGGAAGCTCAACATCAAAGAGAGGGTAAAAATTTGGGTCTGATCTTAGCCTTTTCTGCAGAGGCTGAGACTAGTACTGAGGACTGCAAAAGCAGCATGTTTAGCAGCACAGGGAAAGAAAGATCCTTGTCTTCACTTTCAATACATTCTTCTGGTTTTAAGTACCATTAGGGGAATTTAGATCAAAACAGTTTGAAAAGATAATTTCCATTAAGTTATTTTTGAGTAATTGGAGAAGAATGAAAGGAAAGTAACGGTGGTGTATTCTGAAACAAAATGCTTTGTCCATATTTGTAATGGAAGGTCTGGTTTGTTCCGCTGCAGACAAAGAAGTAGAAACTATTTTGATTGACCAAGACAATTAAAAAAACAACAACAAAGCACCATATAAACCTCCTTGTTGGTAGGTATCACTATTGTCAGAGTTGTTCAGATTAAAAAAAAATTATTAATGTTGATGTTGAATATGTTTATTCTTGTGGGGGATCATTTCTTCCACTCTGTGTAGACACCGAGAATGATCCACACACTTTTACATCAGACCATATGTGTCTTATTTTCTGATCTCCTGCTCCAATACCAGACTCTCATAGTGTCTCAGCCTTTACTTCAAGCAATTTCCATATGTGGGTGGGTGCTCACTCAGCAGAGGGTTTTACTACACCACCATCTGGGCTATTAGGCCATCTCTCTTCTTTTGAGACTATTTCATTATATGCTTTACCAAATTCAACTGAAATGAGCAACCAAGTAATCATATCCACACATCTTTGCAATTTGTCACCAGGCAAAAAGAAGACATTCACTATTGCTGCTCAAACAGTCTGTAAAATGTACAGACTTGGTTAATTTATGAATCGACAGGAAAGGTTGAAGCAGTCAGTCTGGGTTTACAATTACACTGCTGTAAGCGTGCAATATTTCTAGAGTTGTTACTGGAGCACCGCAAAACTGAAACCATCAAAATGTCGTTCTGTATTGCACCAACAAACTGTGTCGTGAATCCTAGGAAACATTTGGGGCTTTTTCAGAAAATTTGGAGGTTTTTTCATTTGCAGTCTCCATAATTTAGAGAAATAAGCATAAACATTATAGAATATTAACAGTAAATAATTACATATAATAAAGGTCTCAGCCAAAATTGCAAACTAAATTAAAGCATTACACACACATCCCCAGTTTTCGTAGCAAATTGCTTGTAACAAGACCTCAAAACAGAAATGTAATTGCAAGATCATATTAGGCATCTACTGTCTATTCAACAGCATTTTAAGTTCAGTTAACACAAAGACTTGCAGTAGATTTCTGCTTTTAACACTGACATCACATTAAACACTGGAGCAAGGTTAAGATTCCGTATTCACAGAATCACAGAACATTAGGGATTGGAAGGGACCTCAAAAGATCATCTAGTCCAATCCCCCTGCCACAGCAGGATCACCTAGACCAAGTTGCACAGGAACATATTGATGTGGGTTTTAAACATCTCCAAAGAAGGAGACTCCATAACCTCCCTGGGCAGCCTGTTCCAGTGCTCTGTTTATTGTCAGATTCTTCAACACAGAGCATGAAATGAACTTCCCAGGAACTAGTAACCACCATAAAATATCACTGTGCACACAATATGACATGAAGATTGAAACAAAATTAATTACGTGTGACATACATCACTGGTATTCCTAAGGGTATTTCTAAAAATAATTACCATTTCAGTAAAACCTATTTACAGAAACTTACTTTAGAACGTAACACAAAAAAGATCTACGCTGGAAGAACATCAGAACTGCAAACTTAAGTGCTCGTGTGTCAGACGCTGAAATCACGGTTGCCTGTGAGATCTACATGACTAACACTACACGTCACATGAACACCTTTTCTTCTTCATTGAGCCCTGTCCCATTTATCTTGCAAGATGAAAAATCTCGTGTACCAGTCCATACTCTTCCTTATTACAGACTCATGCTTTACTATAAGCTTTTATAAACAATCAGCTTTTTATAGACCACAAGTTTTTATGAGCTGCTCAAAAGGCAGAATTACTAGTTTCTTCTCAAGCTAATAATTATGGTATCTCAATATTTCATTGGCTAAATTTGTTTCCACAGCATGTTGTCGGATCAAGAGGTACTATGAAAAGCAATTTATAAATAGGTAATGATATGATCTATACAATGAGAAATTATAGTTAGAAGGAACCTGGTAATTCTAGACATCCAACGTAATTTTCTAAAGTCTAATTTTTCGGCACATATATTTACTTAATAAACTTCAGTAATTTTTCAAGCTAGCATTGATATCTGGTGTAGCTCTGAGTAATCACACCTACTACAAATCAAATCACAGGATCTCTAATTAGGTCTCTTTGAGAAAAATAAGGGAAAATGTGGGATTACATTTGAAAGTTTTTACTTAAGAAACTGATTTGGAACCAAAAAGGAACACAGAATCTTAGAATTTTTTAAGATGGAAAAGACCATTAAGATCATAGAGTCCCACTGTTATCCTAATTCTACTGAGCCTACTGCTAGACCATGTCCCTAAGCTCCAGATCTACACCATTCTTAACACACATCTAGGGATGATGATTCAGTCACCCCCCTGGACAGTCTGTTCCAATGCTTGATGGCCCTTTCAATTATGTTTTTCCTAATGTCTAATCTGAGTGCAATTTGAGGCCATTTCCTCTTGTCCTATCACCTGTTATTTGTTAGAAGAGACCAACCCCTATCCCAGGGTGTAAGACAGTTATTCAGAGTAGTATTCAGCTGCTTTAGCCACTTGAACTTTCTCTCTTTTCCTATAATCATATGTTCCAGTCATTTCATATTTTCCTACCTCTGCAACAGACGACGGCAGTGTTCCTACAGTTGACAGTCTTATTTATCAAACAAGCCCTCATTAATCAAATAATTACTTTAAGAAAAACCATTATATTCATCAAATGAGGCAGAAAATCCATGGAAATAAAACATCACCACCATAAGATCTTGATCAAATTATACAGAAACAGTATGTCCAAAATAAGGTTACACCAACAATGTTCTCCCATTTACTAACTCTTGACTATTTGATTTCACCAGATCACTTAAACCCTGCCCTACCTCATCGCCCATCCATTCTCATTCTTTCAGTTCTGTTTCCTCCTCAGACTTGTGCATTTCAGGTGACACTCAGTGCTTATATAATTTTGTACCTTTAGAGGCCGATCAGACCTCCCTAATGATACCCTACACCACTCGTTTTGGTACAGGAATTGGCAAAGTTCCAATTCATTCAAACTCACAAAGGAAAAAGAAAAAGAAAAGGTATGCAACAAGGACTGTGCCAAATATTGAGGAGATCTTGTTAACATTTTTGGGTTTGAATTTTCTTTTCTTTTTGAATAATGGATTTAAATGTTTTCCCTTGCAAATGGATAACTTAAAAAAAAAAAAATCATGTCTTCTCAGCTTTGTCATCTCTAAACCAGTACAGGGAGACTTCTGGTGTGTGTGAGCATGTGTATGTGTACGAACATCTGATAAAAGATCTCAGCTGTAGTTGCTTCTAAATTGATCCTACAGTGCTATTCTAAAACTCTGTCTCACCTACATTGAGGAAGAGTCCTAGTGGTGCTTTGCACTAATCCTGGACCTCATGGTGCTAAAAGGCTGTTCCTTTTGTAGATCCATTCCCAAAACTTTATCACTCATCATATATGGGAAATTTATGTCGTCTGCATATTGTTTTCTTAAGCTATGGGAATTTCCTATAGAACATTACTGATTTTAATTTGCCATCTAATAATTCCAGCTGAATTTGATGAGATGAGGAGAGATGTCAGATGCCCCAAGACATCTGTGTGTAACTCAGTTATGAGTTGCACGCAGTGAGGGCCTGTTCATAAGTGTCTTGTGGGTCCCTCCTGCTCTCAGCAAACAATAAAACCAGAGCTTTTATTTTAGGAAAAAATGACTCTGCTGCTTGGATTGTTACTTGTAGGAACAGAAGGGGAGTTATGTTCACATCACAGAAAGTGCTGGTAGAATATTGACAATTTAGACAACAAATGTAACAGAAGAATAGGGGAGAAAAAAAGAAGTTGTTTGAGCATCTGATCTTTTCTGTTATTACAGAATTACAAGTCATTAAAACTTTTCCTTTAAGGCTTGCTCAGTGCTAATAGCAGTGCTGTAGTTCTAGCAGCCTGTCTGATGTCTTTTCCAACAAATAGCTTTTAGTGTTCTTTGTAAAATAACTGCTGTCTGCTTGGTGAGTACTTAATTAATGGATCTTTGACTGAATCAAGGAAACATTCCGAGAATCACTTGTACCTGAGGAAAAAAAGGGAAAAAAACTAACAAGGTTACTGTCTCTTGCAGTCTTGAAGGAACTTCATTTATTGGCAAGTCTATTGCTTTGATTTCTCAGAGAAATGTAGAATGATTTTCTATTTAATCCATTCAAAGGGAGCAGGTTATATTTTGATTGATGGTTAGTGTACTGCTTCTCTATGTTCAGCTTGGTGTTTACACATTAGATCAGAAGTACTATCATTAATTGTGTACCTGATTATAACAAACAATTTTGGTCCAGTGAGTCCTGAAGCACAGAGTAAGAACTCGAGATGCCTTCTCCTCCAACCTCTATTTTCCCTTGCATTAATTTCAAGTTCCTCTTCAGGTTTCCATGGAAATAGCAGAGAAGTGCTTATATTCCTGGCATTAAAATATTCATAAAAAGAGGTGAGGAGATGGTTTATATGACAGATGCTGTATTGCTGAAGCAGGCAGTTAAAAACTAAGCTCCTTGTATGTAAATGATAATGTGCGTAAGTGAATGTATTCTGGGGAGAACAGGCCTAGATTGTATTCTTCACGGGAAGAGAAAGAGGAAAAGGTGGTATATATCTGACCTGCAGAGGAAGCAGGAATTTCCCTCTGGAATGCAAGTCTTCCCGGAACAATGCAAAATTAGAAGTTGAAATCTTTCTCAAGGGAACACAAGATGATTTAAACTTAGTACAGAGGCACATGCTATACTAATGATTGCATGTTTTAATCAAAATGTCTTCTTTAATAAAAAATGGTATATTCCTTGAAACAGAATTTCTCAGATTGCTCTAGATAGCAAATGTATTAAAATCTTTAAACCCAAAGTAAAATCTCTAATAGAGAGAAGCATTTTATAAACCTGATGTTTGAGCAGCCCCAAGAAAATCACATTAACAGCCTTTTAGATTTTCCAATTTGAAGAAACAATTAATTTCATTTATTTATAAAACAGAAGCAGACTTTGATATAAAATGTCCTAGTAGTTGTACTGTCTGTGCTGGAAAGGCAGTGAACTACATATTGAATACAAGACTAATTTCTCTCACATATCTGAAGCACAGTAACTACTCACCACAGACACAAGCCCACACTGTACACATCAGGACATCAGTGGTATCTGTGAGCCATGCCAAGAGGATGTCTTTACTACCTCTGAGTGTGAAATCACACTCACCTTTCTACATTATGGAAGTAGTAGGTTGTATGAATCTGCCATTTATCATATGTGCCCTTGCAATGTCATTACACAGGTAACATGAAAAGTCTGCCCTAAGCCTTTCCTGGGTGATTTCCAGCATAGTCTGCCACAAGGCCAGATGAGATTTATGTCAACAGTCTGAGCATATACAGCTGGACTAAACATTCTTCAGTTTGATAACTACTAAGGGCTCTTAAAGACAGTGTAGACCATTACCATCACCACCTGGCAGTCCTGCGTTTCTAGCACCTAGTGGAAGCTTGAGAGATACTCCCAAGACACCATGTATTCTCTTCACAGAATAGAAAAAAAATCTACTACAACTTTCAGCCTCAAAGTCTCACTGTAACTGTGGTGGGGGGATTGGACTAGGTGATCTTTCAAGGTCCCTTCCAATCCTTAATGTTCTGTGATTCTGTGATTGTGTGTAACACTGCAGGTGTGCAAATAGCTGCAATACCTGCACATTTCATCATATATAGCTGTATGGCACTTAGGAAATCACCCATGATTTTCTGTAAAAACAATCAGCTGTGTCATCAACTGCAATTAAAAACCCTTGACAAATACAATATTAAAAGCTTAGCGCATACAGCCAGGCAATGTCAAATCATGTTGTACTTTAGAATTGCCCGTGTTCAGAAGGTTATTTTGAAATTCAAACTGCTTCTGTATCTAGTAGGTTAATGTGTGTAAATATATATACACACAGATACACGTGCACACACACGAGAAAAATTTATTTTGATATGTACTGAAATCGAACTTCAGCAGTGGACAGGAGAAATGGAAGAGAAGAATATAGATTAAAAATTAAAGGAAGCTATTTCCTTTGGCTGTAATATCCAGGGAACAGCATAAGAAACGTCATTTAGACGTGTAACACCATAAATTTATGAAGGTGATAATGCAAATTATTACATTTGTAGTGATGTTAAGGGTGGTTTATATTAATTTTTTTAAAGGGTGAAGTCAGCTGTGTGTTTCAATAATTTACTTTTGATTGAATTTTTTTCAATAATAATTATTCATCCAGTGTGATAAAGTCTTCTTAGTTTATTAGCTATTGGCTAATACAGCATTCTATACTGGCACAGATGCAACCCTACTGTAACTCGGGAAACAGTCAAGAGACCACAGCATTTACTAGTTCTTTCATCATTTTTCAATGCCATATAGACACGTATGCATATATATAGCTATTTGCTCATTTTATGATGCTTCCATACCCATTTTCACACTCAAATACGATTCTTTCTCCTTCGCACCTACTCATAAACGTAATAAATATTTATATCCATTTCAGATGCCATTGTCAGAAACATAGATTTTAACACAATCACACAACAAACCATTCACACATTCTGGAGGATAACAACTAGAGCTCTGCTTTTCCATTGACTAATACAAGTCTCTACCATTCAAACTAGCAATGAGAGTGTTTATTATTTTGGAAGCTCTCTGTCTCCTAAGCAGCACCAGTCCAATTCCGCACATATCTAAAAGTTTCCAATGAAAACAACTTCTAAAACTCTTAACAAATGAGGCAAAAGCAGGCACCTGAGCTGGAAATGAAGCATTGCCACCAGCACAGAATGGATTAGATCTATTCTTACAGACCAATTTGGATTAAAAGAAAAAAGCCCAAACCCATTGAAATGAGTTCACTTTAGAGTCATGCAAGAAGAACATGGCAGAGCAAAGAAATCATGCCTCTTTCTCCATCCAAGAAAAACATTTCAGAGTCACAGAACATTAGGGATTGGAAGGGGCCTTGAAAGATCATCTAGTCCAATCCCCCCACCGGAGCAGGATCACCTAGACCAAGTCACACAGGAACATATTCAAGTGGGTTTTAAATGTCTCCAGAGGAGGAGACTCCACAACCCCCCTGGGCAGCCCCTTCCAGTGCTCTGTCACCCTCACTGGGAAGAAGTTCCTTCTAGTATCGGTGTGGCACCTCCTCTGTTCCAGCTGACACCTGTCACCCCTTGTCCTGTCATTGGCTGGCACTGAGCAGAGCCTGGCTTATGTATTTTATAATATTTATATACAAAAACTTGTTCCTATGTACCTGTATCCTATATAAATAATTCACCTCCGAACAGATTGGAGCTGCCGAAATAGCAGCTGCTGAACCTCTGAAATCAGAGCTCTGAGAAAAGAAATCACCTTGGACCCAGGTACGTTGCTGGGCTCCAAAACACTAAGATTGGGAAAAAAAGACAGAAATAAAACAGCCCATGTTAACCACTTGATTGCTGGACAGCAGCCTGTGGTCACTGGGATTTAAACTAGCTGGACAGATATGAGACAACAGGATGGATTAGAAGCGCAAAGGCAGTAGAAAAGGAAGAGACTGTGGAGGATCTACTGGTGGAAAAGATTTCCTGCTGAGCTACGGTTACGGTAACAATAATTTCTGGGGAATTTTCTAACAGTAACTGTAAGAAGGAGTTTTTTGTTTGGATTGGGGATTTTTCTGTCTAACAACCAGACTCCATCCTGGACCTTTGGTCCAACCTCACAGTGCAGGGTCCTGTGGGTCCCGAGGAGAAGACAGTACTAAATTTATAGCCCCAACTATCATTAAGGATGGAATGTAGTCCTTTCCAGGAACGAGTGAGCTGCTCCTCCCACAGCCAAAGCGAAGAGGGGGTATCTTTTTTCCTTTCACACAGAAGGCACCCTCCTGCCCCCCTCCCCAGCGCCGCATCATATAGCCATTTCCTGAAACATTTCACATTTGTTTTCCTTAGGTTATTTGTGTCTACAGCCACCAGCTGGTCTGTGTCAAAACCGATATGTTCAACATGTTATTCCATTATCCTATTAGGTTGAACATGTCCTTCCTCCCTTGAGAGCTGTTAAGATATCACTCATGGAGAAAAGAGACAGCTTTAGTCTCACTGTCACCTCCTTTCTCCTTCTGAGTAGTGCACTGTCCTCAGTGGTCGTATGGCACAGAGCTGGTGCCTTAGCCGCTCCTGATGTTTCACAGAGTCACAGAACATCAGGGATTGGAAGGGACCTCGAAAGACCATCCAGTTCAATCTCCCTGCCACAGCAGGAGCACCTAAATCAAGCTGCCCAGGAACACGTCCAGGTGGGTCTTAAATGTCTCCAGAGAAGGAGACTCCACAACCACCCTGGGCAGCCCCTTCCAGTGCTCTGTCACCCTGACTGGCAAGAAGTTCCTTCTCATATTGATGTGGAACCTCCTACGTTCCAGCTCACACCCACTGCCCCTTGTCCTATCATTAGATGACACTGAGCAGAGCCTGGCTCCATCCTCCTGTCACCTGCCCTTTCCGTATTTCTAAACATTAATGAGGTCACCCCTCAGTGTCCTTTTTTCCAAGCTAAAGAGACCCAGCTCACTCAGCCTCTCCTTATCAGGGAGATGCTCCGTTCCTTTCCTTATCTCTGTGGCTCTGTGCTGGACTCTCTCCAGCAGTTCTGTGTCCTTCTGGAACTGAGGGGCCCAGAACTGGACA
>JAOXOE010028961.1:0-15222 GCA_028565055.1 Phoeniculus purpureus
CCCCCTGGGCAGCCCCTTCCAGGGCTCTGTCACCCTCACTAGGAAGAAGTTCCTTCTCATATTGATGTGGAACCTCCTCTGTTCCAGCTGGCACTCGTTGCCCCTTGTCCTATCACTAGAAGACACTGAGCAGAGCCTGGTTCCATCCTCCTGACACCCACCCTTTGCATATTTATAAATATTAATGAGGTCACCCCTCAGTCTCCATTTCTCCAAGTCAAGAGATCCAGCTCCCTCAACCTTTCCTCATATGGGAGGTGTTTGGTAGTTTTAAGGGCAGGTTGCGGTACCGGAGATTATGATACGTATTTTGTTTAAGTTGAGGTGTAGTTTACACCTCTAATATTTTGGAAAACTTGGGAAAGCGGCACATTTCTCACTTTAAAGCTGCTCATTGCTCTTGCAGCAGTGTTTAAAAGGCTCTTCGGGTGGTTAGGCTATGTGTAGATTGCTTTCACATTAGCAAGCAAGAAAAAGAATGTTTGACTTTCCTTGTCTTCTCTTTTCTGAAGGTGCATTCAGAGCACATTTAATGGTTCTTGTCTGCTTTTCCTCTGGTTCAATTAGGCAAAATCATTTTTGATGCACTTGCACATATCTAGAACTTGAAGGTTAATCAGAAAAGTTGTCTAATGGTTGGTGGGGGCTGTGGTCTCCCTGATTGATAGTCTGTGGTATGCTTTCCTTGGCATCAGTGCCCGTGTTCTGCCTCATCTCAGAGACCAACGTAATCATTCCCACTGTTACCGTAAACACCTTTCCCAAAGCTCATGGCACCCAGACAAACTTATCTTCTCTGCAAGAGAGTTATTGTAAATATTCTTAATTCTGACCTGTCTTACAGGCTGCGGTAGCCTTAAAGTGGCCGGATGGCCCATCTGGCATTGTGGTAGTAAAGAGAGAGACAAGTAGAGGGGGCTGAGAAGACCAGAGGTAAGAAGTGAAGTCGTTTTATGGAATGTCCTTCCTCAGTTAGCTCAAAGAGAACATTCAACATACATTAATCCAGTCCCTGAAATTTACATTTTTTGATTTTTACTGTTTGCTTTCCCTGGAAGAGAATGCAAAGCAGGCAAATAGTTTCCAAGTGTGTGGTCTTTAGGATTTATATGTATTGCTCAGAACCACCACTGGCCAAACTTCTTGATCTTGTTCCCATTTGTTAGAGTAATTAAGTCTGAAGTTGTTATGAAAGGATTGTGCCCTTCCCTTGAAAGAAAGAGACTACTCCTTGCTTCTATGGCACAGCTGACTTTTCTTCAAACCCGTATGTAAAAAATAAAGAAAAGATGTGCCAAGTTTATCCCATCTGGAAGGAATGCAACCATTCTGGATCTGAAGCAAAACTGAGAAACTGAGGCTCTCCTACTTACAAATGAGTTTGGGAACCAGAGTTTGATTGATTTTGAAAGAGAAAAAAATCAACATATGCTGTGTGAATCATAGAATCATCATGGCTGGAAAGGACCTCCAGGATCATCAAGTCCAGCCCTCATCCCAGAATCTCCCTAACCCCCACACCATGGCCTCAAGTGCTCTAGCTACTTGTTTTTTTAAACACCTCCAGGGATGGGGACTCCAGCACCTCCCTGGGCATCCTCTAGTGCCCAACCACCCTCTCAAGAATGAACTTCTTCCTAAGATCGAATCTAAACCTCCTCTGATGCAACTTGAGGCCATTTGCTTTCATCCTTTCAGTAGTAGTTTGGAAGAAGTAACCAGCACCAGCCTCGCTACAGCCTCCTTTTAGGTAGCTGTAGAGATCAATAAGGTCTCTTCTCAGCCTTTCCTACTCTAGACAAAATAACCCCAGATCCCTCAGCTGGGTGTCAACCAGTACTGCCAGGTCCTTCTCTGCTGGGCCCCTGCCCAGGCACTCTTCCCCCAGTCTGTAGCCCTCCAGGGGGTTGTTGTAGCCAAAGAGGCTAAACTGTGGCCGAAAAGGCACCAAGCCTTTTACACCATACTGAGAACCTACACTTTTGGATGCTCACAATCGGTCTTCTCCATGGATAAGATAGAATTTTTGTTTTGGTCTGGTTTTTGCTTCTCCTCTTCACAAAGTGATACCCTATTGCTCAGGATACCCTGTGGGAGCAGGTCAGGCATGCTCATGCTTTGAAGAATCTTGTCAGAGGGCCTCATTCTTCAGAAGAAGGTGAAGGGAAGAAAGACTTCTGCCTCGTGCATGTGTGTGGTCCTTTTTGCTGCCCTAATGTGAAATGATTCAATATGATGGACAGCAGTTTATCAAAACAGAATCTCATTAAAATCTGTCTGCGCTTTGCCCTTACTCTCTAAGTTTGTGAAGCTTTCTGTGACCGGATAGTAACCTGTAGCAACCTGTAGTTGTGTGTACATTTATGGGTGATGAATAAAGCCATTGTCATCATCCCTTAAACGTTGGCATCAATATTGTGCTAATAACATCGGGGAGTTTCTGCTTTATCAGCAGCAATGAGTGGCAAATAATCAGCTGTTTTGTAGTGGGAAGCTGAAAATAGAAGCCGAAGACTTTGGAGTCAAGCTTCATGGAAGAAGACACTGCTGCATTTATGATGATACCGTTTTGGTCGTGGACGGATGACGCGAGGGTTGTTGTGGCTTTTTAGGCATACAGCGCAATTAAGAATGATGGGTTTTCCCACACATTCCGCAAAGCAACTGAAGCACACAGGCTAATAACCAGCCCCTTCGCCAGAGAGGGACTTCCGCTGCTCTGCAGGCTGCTCACGGGGACAGATGCGCATTTCATAGTGCTGTGCAGCTATTGTGTGACTGCTGTCTCCTGATGGCAATGTGAGCTGCTGGTAAACAGCAACCTCTGTAAGATTTGCTCCACAATCAGTTTAAATAGCTTTTGGAGTGTTGAAGTGTTTGGTGAACAGGAGATCCTGGGTTTGTATCCCAGCGGTGCCTCTGTGTGTGTGTCTCTATTTCACAGAATCACAGAACATTAGGGATTGGAAGGGACCTCGAAAGGTCATCTAGTCCAATCCCCCCGCCACAGCAGGATCAACCAAAATCCAGTCACACAGGAACATATCCAGGCAGGTTTTAAATGTCTCCAGAGAAAGACTCCACAACCTCCCTGGGCAGCCTGTTCCAGTGCTGTCTCTTTCTGTTTGAAATAGAGGATTTCTTGGGTAGCAGTTAATGGTAGGACAAGAGTAATGGTTTTAAGCTGGAAGAGGGTAGTGGATCACTGGAATGGGATGCCCCGTCCCTCAAGCCATTCAAGATCAGGCTGGATGGGGCTCTGAGCAGTCTACCAGTTAGATGTCAACCTGCTTGTTTTAGGGGAGTTGAACTGGATGGCCTTTGGAGATCCCTTCCAACCCAACACATTCAATGATTCTTTGATTATACAGTTTTGGAAGATGCCCTGAAAATCTGGTAAAAATCAGGGATGAAGCTAATCACAGATTTTCTTTTTTACATTTTTCTAAGTGGAGATGATGTGGGCTGAAATGAGAGCTATTATATCCTACCCAGTTAAATGTGTTGTTCACCACAAAAACTGCTGGTAAGTCCACTCTAATGAAGTCAAATGAAAAAGAAGAAACCTTTAAGGCTGGAAAAGAAGTCACGTTTTCTCCAGGAGCTTGACCTTGAGACCACTGACAAAGGAGATGGCTTAATCTCCAGCTGAAAAGGTGGAAAGATCCCTTTAATCCCCATGACAGTCCCTAACTTGTCGTTGCTATTTGGCAGATTATTTTCTTTTGCTTTTGGTCAGGGGCTGTGACACCTTAGTGCAGTTGTCTGCTCTCAGTCAGCATTGAGAGTGAAGCTGAATAAATAACTTCTGGCAGTTAAATGTTATCCTGGTAAAATCTTCTCAGTCCCTGTGAGTGTGGGACACATTGCAAGGTTTCAGGATGCCTCAATACATGTTTTCAGCAAATGCTATTAATCAAGATGACTTCTGCTTGAGGGCAGGGAGGCTCTGCAATGGGATCATGGCTGCATCAATGGGCCAAGGACAATTACATGAATTTCAGTAGGGCCAGATGCCAGGTCCTGCTCTTGGGCCACAACAACCCCCAGCAGGGCTATAAGCTTGGGGAGCAGTGGCTGGATTGCTTCCCAGCAGATGAGGACCTGGGGGTATTAAAAGAGGGCTGGCTGAACAGGAGCCAGCAGGGTGCCCGGGTGGCCAAGAAGGCCAAAGGCCTGTATCAGTAATAGTGTGGCCGGCAGGAGCAGGGAGGTGATCATTACCCTCTATTCAGCTTTGGGGAGGCCACACCTCGAGTCCTGTGCCCAGTGTTGGGCCCCTCACTACAAGAGGGACATTGAGAGGGGACAGAGGTGGCTACCAAGATGGTAAAGGGTTTGGAACAGATGTCGTATAAGGAAGGGTTGAGGGAGCTGGGGCTGTTCAGCCTGGAAAATGGAAGATTGACAGGAGACCTTACTGCTCCTTACAACTACTTGGAAAGAGGTTGTAGAGGTGGGGGCTGGTCTGTTCTCCCTAGTGGCCAGTGATAGGACGAGGAGAAATGGCCTTAAACTGTGCCAGGGGAGGTTCAGGTTGGATGTCAGGAGGAATTTCTTTCCTGGAAGGGTTGTCAGGCACTGGAACAGCTGCCCAGCGAGGTGGTTGAGTCCCCATCCCTGGAGGTGTTTAAGAGGAGGGTAGATGTTGCATTGGAGGACAGGGTTTAGTGGTGCTCTTAGAGCTAGGAAAAGGTTGGATTCGATGATTGTGCAAGTCTCTTCCAGCTGAAACTGTTCTATGATTCTGAAGTTTAGAAAAACTCTAGAAAAATTAAAAGGGCTGTATCCATCCTTGTAGAAGACTTAGAGATGCTTTTCTAGAACTAGAGACTGGGTCTGAGTGGAAATGTTTAAGGAGTGTTTTGAACACTATTTACACTATTTCAACTTAAAGGATGCTTAAAGTATCTTATAGTTCAGTTGTAGCTTATCATCTGTCTTTGTTCTTCCAGGCTTTTACAACCAAGGATGGCTACATCGTGGTGGGAGCTGGAAATGATCAGCAGTTTGTCACTGTGTGCAAGGTAACGGTGTGTTAGGTTGCATTACAGATCTGTGTGAAAGTTTGCATCCTGATGATAGAATTAACTACTGATTGCTTCTTATTTACCCCTTTATTTGGGGGAAATGGTCTTCGTTATTTTGAACTAAAGGGACACGATGCTGTTGAGTCTGTTTTAGAAGAGGGCAGCTTGGAAAGTTGTAAAATAGTTGGGGATTTTTCACTTCGTTGTTTCCAGTTGTTTTTATACCTAGAATTGGTTTCTCCTGGTCAGCAAAATGATTTTTAAAAAGGAGTGGTTGTAGGGAAAAAGTTGTTCAAAAGAAAGTGTAGAGTTATAGAAGCGTTTGGCTTGGAAAAGACCTGTAAGGTCATCAGATCCAGCCATTAACTCTATGAAGCCCACCAATAAAGCATGTTCTTGAGCCCTACATCTACATGACTTTTATACACTGGGACAGGAAGATGTTTGCGTGTCACATCAGACAGCGTATTTTAAAAACACAGCCCCCCTGGGCAGCCCTTTCCAGTGCTCCGTCTCCCTCACCATGAAGACTGTTCTGCATTCTGGTATGTGTAGAATGAGAAGTAGGAGGTACAGGACATGGAAGATTGTTGATTGCTTGCATTTCAAAGGATTTAAAAAAAAAACCCAGAAAAAAATGGTTGGTTAGATTTTTCTAAACACCAACTATCACATTTTAAATCTTTTTAGCCCTAGAGAATTATCTTAGCAATGGATTTTGACCGTCACATTGGCCAGCAAAGGAGAGATGTATAAGTCAGTGGGATGCTGTTAAACCCGTTAGAGATACGCTGTGCGCTCAGTCAGAGTTGATTGGGAACTGAAATCACCATGAAGGGGGAGAGCCAATAAAGGAAGAGGACTTTTATTACAGGAAGGCCTGCAACACCCTAGTGAACCTTTCGTAAATACAGAGACCACTAATTCAAACATTGGAATTGCTGTTATAGAACTTTTCTGAGGTGAGTTGGTGCTAAAAATATAGGCTGTATGGAAGCTGTTGCCCTGAAGACACGCACTCCAGAGATGGAACAGCTGCCTCGAGCTGTAAACAATTGCAAACATTCTGCTTCAGCCATATCTTTTTGGGCAAACAGAAGGAAAAAACTGGAATTACTCACAGTGATACTTTCAAAATCAGTGACAACTCACTGTAGCTTGTCTGGGGACTTTTATCCTTTCAGAAAAACTTCACAACTGCTGCAAAAGAGCGTTTTACAGTGCTTGAGTGTTGGCAAAGCCCTTCCTGATAGATGGCTGCTTCAGTCTAAGTAGGAATACCAACTGCGAGTCTTTAGGAGGCTGTGCTGTGGCTTACAGTGGAGGAGAGTACAAAGAGATGTGCTAGTGTTAGGGCTAAAAGGCACAGTGTAAACTCTGAATGTGCATCTCAGAGCATGAAGAGGCCTGGAAATGGAGAACAGCAGTTCCATTCCAAGCGGTCACAGCGAAGTATCACACATTGGCAGCGTGATGCAGAAAGATGAATGGCACATTAATGAATAACTTCTCAAATGTGCATTTGTTAGTCACCGAAAAACTGAGGGGAACATATATAGACGCACAGCTTTACAACAGATGGACATTAAGTTAAAGCTGAAGTCAGTAACGTTAATTAAAACAGCAGAGTGAGCAACTCCATATGATCATTTTTCATCTAACTCATGGCATGGAACCACAGTTCTCTGATTAATTTCTTGGGGTTTTTTTTTAAACTCTCATAAAAAAGTAATCCCTGTAATTCACTTGGAACAACCTTGCATGGTTTTCTTCTCTAGAGTACTGGTTTTCTAACTCCAAAATAGCAGCATTAAAAAAAAATCAACTAGTTTTAATGTGGTGCCAATATTACTGTTAGAGCTTTCACATAGGAAAAGAAGACCCATTTCTAAAGCTAAATTCAGATATGTTGTGATTTTCATGAACTAGATTGTATCAGTATGGAAGGGAAATAAAACACACTGTTGGAGACCAGTGTAGGAGAAAGGGACCTGGGGGTCCTGGTGGACAGCAGGATGACCATGAGCCAGCAGTGGGCCCTTGTGGCCAGGAAGGCCAACGACATCCTGGGATGGATCAGAAGGGAGGTGGTTAGCCAATCGAGAGAGGTTCTCTTCCCCCTCTCCTCTGCCCTGGTCAGATCACATCTGGAATACTGTATCTGGTTCTGGGCTCCTCAGTTCAAGGACACAGAACTGCTGGAGACAGTTGAGTGTAGAGCCAACTGAAGATGATGAAGGGTCTAGAACACCTTCCTGATGAGGAAAGGCTGAGGGAACTTGGAGAAAAGGAGACTGAGGGGTGACTTCATTAATGTCTATAAATATGTAAAGGGTGGGTGTCAGGAGTGTGGAGCCAGTGTCATCTAGTGATAGGACAAGGGGCAGCAGGTGCCAGCTGGAACATAGGAGGTTCCACATCAATATGAGAAGGAACTTCTTCCCAGTGAGGCTGCCAGAGCACTGGAAGGGGCTACCCAGAGCCCTCTTCTCTGGAGATATTTAAAACCCAGCTGGATGTGTTCTTGTGCAGCTTGGTCTAGGTGATCCTGCTGTGGCAGGGGGATTGGACTGGATGATCTTTCGAGGTCCCTTCCAATCCCTATTGTTCTGTGATTCTGTGAAGTAAGTGTTGGTGGAAGAGGACGGGTTGCTAGTTTGTCTCACCTTGCTAAAAACATGTGCAGAGAAGTTATGCAATGTGGTCATTGTTCTAACATCACTTACTGATCCTTGGTTTCTATGTGTGGTGCTGTCACCTAAAGAGACAGCACCATCGAAGGTGAATACCTCTAATAACTACTGAAACAATGCTTGTTTTGCGACTGGTTTTATGTTATCGATAGCTACTCACTTGGAAGGAAAGCCATATCATTATTTACTCCAGCAAAGAGAGAAGTTGGAGACATTGGTCTGAATTGGGTGATTAGTGGAGTTGTAGGAGAGATGCAGATATCAGAGATTGACACCAATCTGTGTATCACTTCCATGAGGTAGTACATAGGCACAGGGAATCACGAAGCAGTGAGCATGTTAATGAAACAAATCCATTGAGGACAACTACAGGCTCAGGAAACAGCTCTGAGTCAGAAATGCTCTAATCTAGAGGTGACTGTAGCTTGAATGTGTGTTAGGGGTGTGTCACGTGGCACTGGTGAGGCCACCACTCGAGTATTGGGGTCAGTTTGGGCACCTCAATACAAGAAGGACATTGAGGGGCTGGAGCAGGTCCAGAGAAGGGCATTGAGACTGGGGAAAGGACCTTGTGAGGAGCAGCTGAGGGAGATGAGTCTAGTTAGAATGGAGAAGAGGAGGCTGAGGGGAGACCTGATCGCTGTCTGCAGTTACCTGAAAGGAAGAAGTAGAGAAGTGGGGGTTGGTCTCACAAGGAACAAGTGAGACAGGACAAGAGGAAATGACCTCAAGTTGCACCAGGGGAAGTTTAGGTTGGACATTAGGAAAAACTTTTCCATAGGAAAAATTGATTTTGACCATTTGTTAGTGAGCAAAAATACATGGAGAATATCTAACAGTCTCTTTGTTTGCAAGCTTCTGTTCTGCCTTCCTCTGTAGCTTATGTTGTTGCAATATTCTTTATTAAGTGTGAAAAGCACAACTAATTACATTCATTGATGTTCTATAGAAACACGTTGTGGTATAAATAGATAAATTATGGAGTAAGGATTGATTATTCATGCAGCTACTCCATCTCATAAATGCCTCTGCAAAATTGGAAGACTCATTCTCCAGATTTAATTCCCTTTGTAGTGTAATTCACAGTGTCTTTGCATTATGGTTAAAATTCTAACATTCCAGGTTAGCAGATCAAGAGAGGTTCTCCTCCCCCTCTACTCTGCCCTGGCAAGACCACATCTGGAATGTTGTGTCCAGTTCTGGGCCCCTCAGTTCCAGAAGGACACAGAACTGCTGGAGAGAGTCCAGCACAGGGATGATGGAGGGAGGGGAGCATCTCCCTGATCAGGAGAGGTTGAGGGAGCTGGGGCTCTTTAGCTTGGAAAAAGGAAACTGAGGAGTGACCTCATTAATGTTGATCAATATGTGAAGGGTGGGTGTCAGGAGGATGGAGCCGGGCTTTGCTCAGGGCCACCCAATGGTAGGACAAGGGGCAGCAGATGTGAGCTGGAACAGAGGAGGTTCCACATCAATGTGAGAAAGACCTTCTTCACAGCGGCGGTGACAGAGCACTGCAAGGGACTGCCCAGGGGGTTGTGGAATCTCCTCTGGAGACGTTTAAAACCCCCCTGGCCATGTTCCTGTGTGGCTGGATCTAGGGGATCCTGCTGTGGCAGGCAGGTTGGACTAGATGATCTTTCATCTTTCCCTTCAAATCCCTTATGTTCTGTGATTCTGCGTGATTCATGCAGGATACAAACTGCTGAAAAGCAGAACTGCCTGAAAAGCCTCAATCAGCTTCACAAAACTGCATCCAGCCAGGGCTGAAACATCTCCAGAGAAAGGGACTTCACAGCCTCCCTGGGCAACTCCTTCCAATAGTTAATAACCCTGACTGGAAAGAAATTTTTCCTCAGCTTGAGGTGCAACTCCCTGTGTTCCAGCTGTGTCTGTCACCCTCTGTCCTGTCTGACACCACTGAACAGAGGAGACTCCTTTCTGCCTGGCACTCAGCCCTCTATAGACAGGGATTAAATCCCATCGGAGCCTTCTTCTGTCCCAACTAAAAAGTCCCAGTGTTCTCACTCTCCCTTCATAAGGCAGTTGCTTCAGACTCCCCAGTCATCCTCGTAGCTCTGCAATGAACTCTGTCCATTAATTCTCTACCCCTTGGGAATTGGGGGGCCCAGAACTGGACACAGGATTTCAAGTACGACCTCACTAAAGCAAAGTAAAGGTGTAGAAGATCCTCCCTTGATCTGCCATCCTCTGGATCCAACCCAACACCCTCTTGGCCTTCTTGACCACCAGGGCCCATTGCTGATCCAGTTTGAGTTTGTTATCCACAACAACTCCCAGGTCCCTCTCCCCACGTTGTTTATGTGCTGCAGGCAACAATTCTTTGGGAACAATTTAGTCTCTTTTGAAGACCATTTAAACTCCAGCTTTGAAAAGGAAGCTTCTCTTAACATCATATTGAAAATCTGTGTGATCAGCTAAGAAGGAGACAATATCTATTGAAACAACAATCTGCTTTTCCTGCAAGCAGATGATTTAGCCAGACTGAACGATGTGAACACTTCCTCCTCCTTTTGAATTGATTTGTATAAATTGGTACTGGAATAACAAGGAGAGCACCAAGGAAAGGCAATCCAACAGCTCCAAACCCCCCGTTTCAGACCACTCATTCTTTCCCCAATTGACTACTAACGTTTTAGCTTGGCACAGCCCTATCCAAGTACCTTTTGGAGGCTCCTGAGCAATGTTTGGCTCTGGAATGCCCTCTAGAGTCAGCTGCTCAGTCATGGTTTCCATGGTAGGTGCTGCAGTCATCATCTGGTGGAAGGGGAAGGTGTAAAACGCTTGAGCTTGCTGAAGATAGGCGTAGTACCTTAGAAAGAGAGGGGAAAACAAGAAGACACTTTATCAACAACGTAGACATGCCACGATGCACAAAACAGACTGTGAACATCAATCTCTACCAAGGGTGGCCAGTACCACAGCTACATCCGATGACTCTGCTAACAGGGCAGTCCGTTACTCAAATCCACCAAGCAGTTTGATGACTAAGATGGTATCAGGGGATGCTAAACCAAACGTGAACTGCACAGTTCTCTCGTGATCACTGCTATGTGGAAGAAACACAACATTTGAGAGTGAAGTACAGATCTCTTCCCCTTTTTTCTCTCCTGAATCACAGAACAATAGGGATTTGAAGGGATGTCGAAAGATCACCCAGTCCAATCCCTCTGCCACAGCAGGATCCCCTAGATCAAGTCACACAAGAACATGGCCAGGCAGGTTTTAAATGTCAAAGCCCCTCTGTGGCGAACAGCACCCCAAGGCAAAGTGCCTGCCAAACATCCTGATTGTACAACGCATGTCGGTCACACTCTCTGGTTCCAAGTTTCCCAAGTTAGATTTTTTAAAGGTTCCCCCAGTTATGTTAACTGATGGGATATGGGATGCATTACTCATTCTGCACTACAGAATCACAGAATGATTGAGGCTGGAGAAGCCCTCGGAGCTCAGCCAGCCGAGACCAGGACCTGACACCACCACAGCAGCCACACCGGGGCACTAAGGGCCACAGCCAGACTGGCCTTCAACACCTCCAGGGATGGAGACTCCACTACTGCAGTCCAGTCCAGGCTCTCATCACCCTTTCCATGAGGAAGGGCTTCCTAACATCCAACCTAACCCTCCCCTGGCAGCTTCACGCCCTGCCCTCTCGTCCTGGTGCTAGTTACCTGGGAGAAGAGCCTGACCCCCACCTGACTACAACCTCCCTTCACGGAGCTGGAGAGAGGGAGAAGGTCCCACCTGAGTCTCCTCTTCTCCAGGCTAAACACCCCCAGCTCACTCAGCCTCTCTCCATCAGCCTTTCCCTTCAGTCCCTTCCCCAGCCTCATTGCTCCTCTGGACCCGCTCCAGCCCCTCCATCTCTTTTTTGATGTGAGGGCCCCAGCACTGCCCCCAGTACTCAAGGGGAGGCCACCCCAGTGCCTGTCAGTCCCTTGGGAGAATGCTGTCCCTAGTCCTGCTGGCCACACTATTGCTGATCCAAGCCAGTATGCCACTGGCCTTTTGGGCACCTGGACACCCTGCTGGCTCCTGTTCAGCCAGTTGTCAACCAGTCTTCCCAGTTCCCTCTCTGCCAGGCTGCTACAAAGCGCTGTGAATGCCCAGGGCACCAGTGACTGTGCTGGTTATGAAACTGCTCCAACACATCGTGTGGCAGATGATGTGCAGGTACCACACCTGGGATCCCAACACAAGCACTGCACTCAACCTACTCAACGACGTGGTCACACACACGCACACTCACTCTCTTCCTAGGAAACTGATGCATTTTCCCCTACACAGCTCCACACGTTTATTAGTCACAACCAGCCCTCGCACCCCTAGAGAAACTTCTGCTTTGCACTGTCACTCCCTTCTACCCACTCAGCCGCCTTCTTGTCACGGGTTCTACTGCCATACAATAAATAGAAAGGATTTTATGAACAGCACACCTTCAGGAAATAATTTTATCATCTCCAAGCTATTTATAAAAGCAGCAAATAATATTGAAATATAGATAGGTTTGACCAAGATTGGATTTTGTAGTTTGAACCCATTCCCAGTCTAGCTCTCTCCTGCTGTAGTTTGAACCCATTCCCTCTTGTTCTATGACTTGTGAGAAGAGACCAGCACCCAAACAGCATCCTAGCTTGTATCAGCAGCAGCGTGGCCAGCAGGAGCAGGGAAGTGATTGTTTCCCCCTGTACTCAACTGAGGTGGACTCAAGTCCTAGACTCAAGTTCTAGATTCACTTTTGGCCACTGAGGTGGCAGAGTGTGTCCAACAATGGGCAACAAAGCTGGTGAAGGGTCTGGGGCAGAAGTCCTGCAAGGAGTGGCTGAAGGAATTAGGGCTGTTTAGCCTGGAGAAAAGGAGGGTGGGGGAGACCTTATCATTCTCTATAATGACCTTAAAGAAGGTTGGAGCGATGAGGGGTAAGATCAGAGGACATGGATGTGTGTTGCGAAGGGGAGGTTTAGGGTGGATATTAGGAAAAATGTCTTCACTCCAAGGGTTGTCAACTGCAAGGGTTGCCAAGCATTGGAACAGGCTGTGCAGAGCAGTGGTGGAGTCCCCATCCCTGAGGGTATTTAAAAGGCACACAGATGTGTGTGTGCGCATGGCTTAGCGGCGGACCTGTTGGATTAACTGTTGGACTCAATGACCTTAAAGTTCTTTCCCAACCCAAATGATTCTAAATATGGCAGAAGAAAAGCCCATTCTCCATTATACAATGGATATTTAAAAAAGCCATTGGCAAAGAGTTTTATGCCAGAACAGCTGTATTATAATCAGCTGTTCTGCTTTAAAAGCTGAGTGAATCTGTCAGTCTAATCTGTGTGTTCCTGGAAAACAGGTTAAAGTTTGGGTTTAAAAGTGTCTGCCCTCCCACTCCCTTCCATCTTCTCCCCTCTTGGTGACTTCCACCTCCTTCTTTGCTTTGCTCTGCTCCACCTTGGACTGCTGGGAGCTGCAACACTGCCGCTGAGAATGTTATCACTCGTCAAGGTGAAGAAAAGTGATGGTGAGTGGGAAGATTTGCCTGGACCTGGAGAGACTGTGAGGATTCTGAACCTTGAAGATTAATGAGGATCAAGACTGAAGTCCAACAACTGCCGTGACTGCAGAGAGAAGCAGGAGCTGTCTACAATAAAGATGTTTCGGACATTTCATCCCAGTTCAGTGTAGGAGCAGTGTGACAACACTCCATCTGTCTGTGTCTCTATCTCGTGGGGTTTTTCTGTGATCTGTGGTGTGGGGAGTGAATTACAAGGTCCTGGTGCCTTTCTTCTCCCAACCGAGTCAGTTGTTTCAGTGCCTGCAGATCCGTCAGTGGGTTTGTTAAACCCTCCCTTTGTGTCTGATGCTTCAACTAGAAGCTCTTGGTTGAAACAGAGTCGGGGTCTCTAAGCCACGGTGTTAGTTGTGACCCAGGTGAGACGTGTCTGGATCCAGACAAGGACCCGCACCACACTACCCCACTACTTCACCACCAGATGAGGCCTCTGATTTTGAAAACACGTACTCTGATTGAGCAGAACAGATTTAAACTGTCAGAGTTCTGGGGAAATTGCCTAATAAAGTCATGAGAGACCTTTCAGAGTACAGTAAGTACCTCAGCCCCCACTGCTGGAAGAGTTCCATTTCATATCAACTACTAGTGCAGCTGATGAACTGAACAAAACAGATCTTCAGACATGTGTTGGGAAACAGCTGAGATGCAGAATCCAGTTCTTATTGTAAGAAATGCTTTATTGTACAGAGTAAGAGAGATAAGTAAGCACTCAACGCAAGACTAGATGTCTTCTAACCCAAGCCTTCTTGTCTTAAGCGTACATAAAGCCTCCTTCTTGTATAGGGCATAAAGTTCACCCTGTCCACTCTCTCTATGAAGAAATTTGTCCTAATATCCAGTCTAACTCTCTCCTGTTGTAGTCTGAACCCATTCCCTCTTGTTCTATGACTTGTGAGAAGCGACCAGCACCCAGCTCTCCTTTCAGGTAGTTGTAGAGAGCGATGAGGTCTCCTCTCAGCCTCCTCTTCTTCAAACTGAAGAGCCCCTACTCTTTCAATCTCTCCTCTGTTAAGATTTATTCTCCTCTGTTAATTTTGGTTACACGGGCTCAGAAACAGAGGGGTTTCATTTCTTACTGCTGTGTACACTTCTGAATCATCACTTCCATGAGGAAAAGACATTGACCGACACCCCCCCCACCACACACACTTCAGCTCAAACTGAAAATAAAAGAAAGGAGAAAAATACAAACCCACTGGAACCCAAAACCACCTACTCACTGACAAACAGACCTCAACACACACAGGCCTCCACGACACGCGTGCATTCCTTAACACACAGGCAGCCCCATCACCCCAGGCAGGGCTGCCCGGCCCCTCCGCAACCCCCAAACAGCCGGGGGTGCCCGAGGGAGGCCCCGCGCACAGGGAGCGGCACCATGAACCAACTTCCTTCCGTTCTCCCGGCCCCGACACACAGCTGCCCCCGCTGGCTCCCAGCAGCGCGACCACCGACCCCTCGGCCCCCCTACACGAACTGGCCTCGTCCCCAGCTCCTCTCGGCCCGATGCCCACCGTCCCGTCCCCGCACCCCCCGGCAGCATGAGGCAGCGCAGGGCAAGGCCGCACCGCAGCCACCGCACAGGGCCCACGGCCGCGGCCCTTCCGCTTCCCCCGCAGGGAGCGGCTCCGCTTCCTCCCGCTTTGTGTCCGGACGGGCTCGGAGCGGCGGCACCGACATCCGCCCGACCCCGGCTGCCCCAGCACAGCCGCGGGAGGTGGGGAAGGAGGCACAAGGACAACAGCGATCCCCAAGGCGAGACCCGAGCGCGGTGGCGGCCCCACCCCCGGTACCTGCCCAGCTCCGCGGCCTCCATGCCCGGACGCCCACGGGGCTTCTGTCCCTGGGGAGATTGGGGTGGCATACTTCTCACGCTAAGAAATGAGCTGTTTTTTGTGAGGGACACTGGAGTTTTCAGCTT
>JAOXOE010028962.1:0-15222 GCA_028565055.1 Phoeniculus purpureus
ACTTATTGAGGAGAATCCAGAGCTGTACAGAGGACCAGGTTACTATCACATTAAAAATAATAGCAGAAAATAAAAATGAAATTAAAAAGAATCTGAACAAACAATAAAGCATTACCGAAGCTCTGGTAGTACTTATAAGAGGGGTTTTTGCATGGGTGCGTAGTGAGAGGACAACGGGAAAGGGTTCCAGACTTGAAGAGGGGAGATTAAGACTGGACATGAGAAATCAATTCTTTTCCATGAGGGTGGTGAGATGCTGGAACAGGTTGCCCAAGGAAGTTGTGGCAGCTCCATCCCTGGCAGTGTTGAAGGCCAGGTTGGCTGGGGCCATGAGTAACCTGCTCCAGTGAAGGTGTCCCTGTCTGTGCAAGGGAGTTGGAACTAGATGATCTTTAAGGTCCCTTCCAACCCTGGCCGTTCTATGATTCTATGATTAATGAGAGGACATTATAAAGGAGAAGATATGAACAGGAAGATTCCAACAGAAGAAGCACAGTGAAAAAAACACATACAGCAAGTATTTACAATGCATGTAATAAATTTACATTAAAAAACATTTACAATAGATTTTTAATGCAAATGTGACAACTAGGGAAAACCAATTCTTAATAATGAATAAAATCCTGAAAGCACTAATACTACAAAAGACCTGGGGATGACATAAAGCTGCAGACTAGAGGTTGAAAACTTATGCTATGGAACAGAAGAGGAAGCAACCAATTTCAGATAACCCCATCCTATGTCACAGAATCACAGAACATTAGGGAATGAAAGAGACTTCAAAAGATCATCTAGTCCAATCCTCCTGCCACAGCAGGATCACCTAGATCAAGCTGTACAGAAACATATCCAGATGGGTTTCAAATGTCTCCAGAGAAGGAGACTCCACAACCCCACTGGGCAGCCCCTTCCAGTGCTTTGTCACCCTCACTGGGAAGAAGTTCCTTCTCATATTGATGTGGAACCTTCTATGTTCCAGCTCACACCCATTGCCCCTTGTCCTGTCGCTAGATGTTACTGAGAAGAACCTGGCTCCATCCTCCTGACACCTACCCTTCAAATATTTGTAGATATTAATGAGGTCACCCCTCAGTCTCCTCTTCTCCAAGCTAAAGAGACCGAGCTCCCTCATTGTGATGAGGCAGTGGAGTTCACAAGGTATGGTAGTTCCTTCCTGTGCTTGGTTAGGCTACATTTTTACTGGGGGAGTGAGTTTCCTAAATCCTCTATGAATCTCTCTGGTACCTGCATGCTGCTGGTATGTAGATCTGCTTGGATGTTTTTCATTATCATCACCATAAGTGGCATCATCTGCACAGTCTTGGTGTGCAGTTGTGTGTCTGTGAGAGAGCAGAACAAGGAGAGAGCAAGGAAGGATTGGTTTCTTTCATTAACCCTGAGTTCTCCACCAAATTTGAAAAGTCAGAGGCCAGCCATGTTGCTGTTAATCAACAACAAGAATGTACTCTGTGGCAGCAATTTTCTCAAGCACGCTGCACTGTGGCGAGGTCCCTATGAGTCATTCTGACACATCATAATTCATCTGCTGAAAGACCATTTTGTGTGTAAGAACTACCACGCACATACTGCAAATGTCCGGTTTTATAGGACACTTACATTCAAGAGCATGTAAAGACGCTCATCCATCTCTTTGCTAGCCCAAGACTTCCTTTTAGGGTAATCAGTAGTGTCCTGAACATTTCTGCAGCATCCGAGATATGATGTTTTCACTATTTATTATGAAACTTTAGATTAGAACATATAAAGATTTTTATTCCATTTCATCTACCCAGTGCTCAAAAATGTCTGCCATTTCTTTATTTCTTCCTGCTTCATTCTCTGCACCCAAAAAGGTGGTTTTTCAGAACTCTGCATCATACCTCTCAGGAATGCGTTGTTATTCTTCACACAGGTAGCTAACCTTTCCAATTTGGTTCCAGCCAAACTAAACATCTGAAGCTGTTATTCATGGAAAATATTCTGTGATGCAAAGGGTTTAATTCTTGGAGAAGAAATGACTGGCAAGGAAGTTAGACAGCAAAAATACAATTGGTTTTACCTTGCCAAACCACCAAAATATTCTAGTTTGGTACTACTTGGAGAGCAGCATAGGAGAAAGACACCTGGGGTTCTGGTGGACAGCAGGATGGCCATAAGCCAGCAATGGGCTCTTGTGGCCAAGAAGGCAAATGGCATCCTGGGGTGGATCAGAAGTGGGGTGGTTAGCAAATGGAGGGAGGTTCTACTCCCCCTCTACTCTGCCCTAGTGAGACCGCATCTGGAATATTGTGTCCATTTCTGGGCCCTTCAGTTCCAGGAGGACACAGAACTGCAGGAGAGAGTCCGGCATAGAACCACAAAGATAATGAACAGAGTGGAGCATCTCCCTGATCAGGAAAGGTTGAGGGAGCTGAGTCTCTTCACCTTGGAATAAAAGGATACTGAAGGGGGACCTCAATAATGTTTAGAAATGTATAAAGGGCATGTGTCAGGAAGATGGAGCCAGGGTCTGCTCAGTGTCTTCCAATGACAGGACAAGGGACAATGGGTGTAAGCTGGAACATAGAAGGTTCCATAGGGACTTCTTCCCAGTGAGGGTGACAGACCACTGGAAGGTGCTGCCCAGGGGGGTTGTGGAGTCTCCTTCTCTCGAGATATTTAAAACACACCTGGATGTGTTCCTGTGTGACTTCGTCTAGGGGATCCTGCTGTGGTGGGGGGATCAGACTAGATGGTGTTTTGAGGTCCCTTCCAATCCCTAATGTCCTGTGATTCCATGGTACTCACATTTGTTTCAAAGCTGTGAAGTTTTCAAAGAATGCTGCAAGTTTTGGAGCACTGTTAGTCAAGAATTTTAACTTGGTTCTCCAGGTGATGTTGCCTATCTGATCCAACAATATTTTACATTATCCCCTGACTGTTTCAGGGGATTGGGAAAGGAGATCTAAACTTCTCTGTTCATTTGGCTTTTCAAACATATGGTAATACAGCATGTACAACCGCACAACATATTTACCCCATCTGTATATTGTATTCCAGCTTGCTGGCTAACAAATGGCATGTGCTTCATACCATTTCAGAGTTTAAAAATCATGTCAAATCTATGCTTGTTTAAAAACTTTGTGCACAATATGGAGTCACCTGCTCGTATTTCTGGACTCAGCGTCAGGTTGAGCAACGGAAAGAATTTGGAAAAGCATGATACCATTTGAGGTGGTATTATTACTACCATAAGGTGTAGCTTACCTGACCTTCCTTTACTAGGGAAAGTTGCTCTTCACATCACAAGCGGCTGATTTTCCATATATTTCCCAGGGATGGGAGTTATGTTCCATATGTTAAGTTTTTCTTGCAAGCCACCAATGGCCCATAAGAGCAAACCTTTGTGTGCTTGTCTTCTTGAGGCAGCCATGCACCGACTTATCAGAGATACCTTTTCAGTAAGTAAGCACTAACCCTTGCCCTGCTGAAACCGTGATAGTGTCCCCATGTTATAGTCACCTATTTCTTGGGGTTTTTTTTGCTTTTCTTCAGATTCTACTTGTTTGCTCATAGTTAACGCGTGGCTGGCTGACACTGCCAAGTCCATATCTTCTGTCACCTTCTAACAGTGATTTTACAGGTCCTAGTAAACTGTCGTCAGAAGGACATGAGCTGTTGTGTACGCCAGGTCAAGCCTAGAGCATTCAAACTGACAGGGTTGTGAGCTTGTTGGTTGTCGCCATCCACGTGCCTCCTCCCATGCAGCACTGGATCTCACTGACTTCACCCCACCAGTTTTCTCTGTGTCTCTGCCCTAAAGAAGCACAAGATGAGATACCACAACATACCATCTCTGCTCTCATAGAAAAATGGAGGATGAGTCTTTCTTGAAGGGGTGGACAAGGTGTGCTTCATCTACTCCTGAGGGCTGTTGTGCCACAGATCACAATGTTTACCAGTGGAAACCAGTCACCCAGCACTGGCATCATCCCAAACAGTTCCTACTCCAACCAGTCACATGTCTTGCTTGTCACTGATGAATTTGCAGTGTGTGTGTACTGGATGACTAGTGGTGGCTTTGTGTTGCCAGGGCACGATGCCACGGAGCTGCATTTCCCCTCCGCATGGCCTCCATTTGCCTTTTTCCGCATGATTATCACCCATCTGTTGCCCTCTGCCATGTGTGGGAGGGCAGCAGATGGGCCAGGAAACTGGAACATAGGAAAGCAAGTTCATCAGAGAGGGAAGGGGAGAAAGCGTAAGGTCAGAAGAGGGATCCTTAGACTAGCTGCAGGCGAAGGAGCTCTCCGTGAGGGGTAACTCACCACCCACAGAAATCCCAGAAAAAGCAATTAGGCAAAAAGGATGCCAGTCAGAAGGCAGCAGTTTTACTGGCTGGAAGGAGTAAGGAAGTTCTGTTCGAAGCTGTCCGATTGCTTATTCTGCCTGAAAGACAAAGAAAATTGTTTCTTTCACTAAGTCATGTTTTAATAAAAACTAAGGGACGTGTTTAGTACCTTTTTCTTCTGACCTGCAGGGCAGTGGGTTTCATTCGGCTGGTTGACTTACCTGTAAAGACTGTGGTGATTCTTTACCTACATCACACATCCCTGCAAACCCACGTAGGTAAAAACTGCAGCTATTTCTCTGTATCCCTTCCAGATTCCAGTTATTGCTCATCAGCTTAAAGGCTACATGATGTGGGCCAGAGACCAAAGTGATGTCTACAAAACCATCACAGTGCCCTCAGCATTTGGAGTGTTTCCTAACTAATGCTGCCTCTAACCGTGAGGAAACACCATGGTTTGTAAATGCACATCACCAGTATGACAGAGATCCTATGGGTAGTCACCAAGCCATGTTTTCTCATCAGTAATCCTGCTGGACCTTCATCCTCAGATGCTTGTTGACATTCCCACTGCTCGCAAAAGCCTTCTTTAAGAAGCACGTAGGATTGATCTTTTTTATCAATTTATTTTTAACTGACAGCATCAATAATTACTTTGGAGCTATTGATGGTTCTAACAGGGGATGCTTCCAAATCTGTATCCCTTTTATTTGCAGTTCCTAGTGTCATTCCGTTTGATTCCAGTGAGAAATTAAAGTTTATGCTCTGAAACCTGCTGATGTCAGATGCTGATTAAATGAATATTTCAATGTCCCTCCAGCATCAGGTAGAAGTAATGTATGCAACTCCCACATCCCCCCGGAAAGGAGTCTCGTGAAGTTTGTCTGTGCTCATCTTTGCCTCCACCTCTTTCACTTGCCCACTCGAAATGCAGAGTGGGCTGCAAAAAACTTGTGGCTTCGAGCAGTATTTTTGAGGGTTCTTTCCCAATTATCAGGGTTTCCCAAACATCAGAATTTCCAGTGCTCCATGGGGCTGAGCATCACTGGGTTGTGAAGCGGTGGCTATTCAGCAAGTGTGTACCTGGTGTTTCAGAGAATAAAGTCCTCACTCAAAAGCAACTAAATGCAAGGGGAATTTTTCATTGCATTGGAGGGGAACTTAAGATACAGGTGGCAGCAAAACAATAGGGAGAATTAAAGTAGTGTTCAGTGGAAGAAAAGAGGCATCCAACCGGAATTGGAAGCATCCGATTCAAAACACTGGTATTTTCTTGAGTGACTGCACGTGAGTGCACATTGTGTTTAAAATTGACGTTTATTAATGCCTAACACTCGTGATAAAGGGCTGAGTATCTGAGGCCTTCGACAGCACGCAGGATCGTGCATCGTCAGGTACAAAAGTATTGCATGCTACCTGCAAATAACATCAGGCACTGAACTCGACTTTTGCTCTGATTTACACCTACAAGAGGCTTGGAAGCAATTCTTGTTCTTTCATGACTAGCAGTCAGTACAGTGGGGCAACAGTGAGCTATGACAGAGCAGTCTGTGCGCCACCACTGATTTGGGGAGAGGGGAACAAAGGCTACATGTAAGGGCACAGTCGACTCTAGCAGAAGAACTTGGGTTTGGGCCTTCCATGTTCATGTCGAGTTGAAAACCAGCCCTCTACCTCCTCCTGGAAAGCCAAGGTAGGAGCCAAAAAGAACGTTTCCAGTGAGATGTTGTTAACAAAAGCGCTGGGATTGGACCTGGAAGCTCTGGGCATGGAAAGTGGAGAATGACACGAAAGAAATACTGCAGCTGGCTGGGCAAGGGACTGTGCTTCTGGTCTGGAGTCCCTACAGGTTGTTGACACAAACCATTTTTGTGATGTTTTTGAAATGTTTATGTTTTTCTCACTGTGTTCTCCTGGAAAAAAGAAAGACATTCTGAAAGCTGTGAGGAAGTGGGACTGCTGTCAGAACAGCTGTCCTCTGCTCCTCTCCTCAAGTAATTTCTGAATCCCTCAGAAGGTCAGCCACGCTATCTGAACGATAAGCCTCTGCAGTAACCAGAAAGTGTCCTGTCCCTAATCAGTGCTATGATGCAAAAGAGAAATCTCTGGCTCCTTCCCATGCTCTGTAGTTAACAGAAATCTGTTCAGATGTTTAAATTTCCATGCAAATAAACCCCTCAGCTGCAATCGTCAAAAGAGTGGAAAATACATGGGGCTCTCCGGAGAGTTAACACCCAGGCCCTGTGAACATGAAGATGATTATTTTCCTCTACAAGGCTTTTTCACGTGTGATAAGCTTGGCACGCTGCCTCGGTTAAGTGTCAAGCTCAGAATGTTTTTGGTTTTGCCCTGGTGGTCCTGAGAAGTTACTGGAATACTTGTTGGACCTGTTTTATATCACTGTGTGCACTGATAGTGACATTGAGAAGAAACAGGTAGAGGCTTGCAAGGGGGATCTGGACTTTCTCTTGTACGATTCTGATAGCAGTCTCCCTGTCTGCCCAGGGAGCCCTACAGCTTCCTCCAGTCTTTCTTTGGCTCCTTGACTGAGCTTTTTGCATTATTACAGCGTAATCTCTTCTTGCTTTTTTCCCTCCTTGTGCTCCCAAGAGCGAGTTGTCAAAACTCCTTATCTGTTGATGAATGAAAGGAATTTTTGTCTTCGCTGCCTGGAACTGGTTAATGCAATTCTGGACAACGCTGCCGGGTTACTGAGTCAAGTGAACTGCACAAGTTTAAATACAAAGAAAGGTTTTGCTTGGTGCCAGTTTGCATCGGAGACGTTTGCTGCCATGCGAGGAAGTGAAGGAGACAAGGCTGAAGGCAGTTGTAAAGAGTTTCTAGAGCTGAAGACTAAACGTTACCAAATTCTGCAACCGAAACGCTGGCAGTGGGACTCCAAGAGGAGATGCTTTAACATTTGCACCAAAAGGCATTTTCATCCTGTTGCTGGAACAATTTTTCTCATTACTGTTCATTAGAGTTTGACGCTAATCACATTACTGTGTGCCTGGTATGAGAAACAGTACTTCTGGTCAAATCCTGCTTATCTGAGTGAAGACAATAGACACTGTCCATGAGCACAGGGCTGATTAGCAGCTATGCCCTTTGGCAGTGGCCCAGGTCCCTAAGGTCCTGTGAGTGCAGCACCCATTGAAATGACACCTTGCAGAACTGAAACGTAAAGGAAGCAGGAAATACTTGAAAACTCTGACACCTAAAGCTCAAGTTCATTTCTATTTTCAACAGTTTTGTAAGTTATGGTGCTGAGAGCAATCTCGATCCTGCTTTTGTTGAAGTCAGTGGGAAATGCACTATTGACTTCAGGGAGCGTGAGCCAAGATCTACCTGTTTGCTATAGACACAGTTCTGCTGCCTCCTGATCTCGGGCTGACAGCTTTATCTGGCCCAGAAACATCTTTATTTGAAATGAACTCTCCGTGGTTCACTGCTGTATCCGTTACTAATAATGATGACTCATAGACTCACTTGTTGGTAACGCTTCCATATGACCATATGCAGTCACATGAAAGATTCTTGTATTTGTGCAGGAATGCACAAGGGGAAGCTTCTCCCCAGTATATGCATGAACAAAGCTCTGTCTGTCTGTCTGTCTGTCTCAACAGACAACCAGCAAGCAAGGATTCCTTTGAGTGCAAAGCTTGGCTTGGAGCTTGAGCCAGGCTCCTGGAAGCCAAAAGGAGCCATCCCATGGATTGTAAGGAACTTTGTATCATGCCCTTTACTCATAGCAGTGTTTGCAAATCATCTTTTGCAGTATTCACCCAGCTGAAATCATACTGCAAGCATATTCATATGGTATATTCACATAAATATGTGCTGTGATTCATAAACAAATTACATTTGCATCTGTCAGCTATGGCTGGGGAAATGACAATAAAGAAAATAATGAAACAGAGAGGAAAGGGAGGAAGAAAGTGACTATTGGTGTGACAGTGAAAGGAAGAAACTCAACCACACGTCTTTATCACCCCCAGTATCAGGTAGCAAAGGTTAAAAAGGTTCCTTTAGGCCTTTCATGAAATTTCTATGCAGAACAAGCTGCTTAATTCTTGTAGATAAAAAAATGTCATCATTTATCTCAGACCATCTCAGGAGAATCATTGGTAACTCCTGTCCTTGCCAATCCCATCTTGGCTTTTCCAGAATGTCTTTTATACAGGGGGATTGGACTAGATGATCTTTCGAGGTCACTTCCAATCCCTAATGATTCTATGGTTGTATGATTCTATGATATACCTCTGATCTTTGGCTTGATAAGCTCCTACAGATGACAACACAAGCCAACACCAAAGGTAAGGTGCCGTAGTGAGGTTGCACTGCAGTGAAAAATTGCTCTTGAAGAAAAACAGAAAAAGCTTACTTCGGTCTGTGGGTGCACGTGCTCTGAAAAGGCCACTTTTAGCTTGAAGACAATGATGTTAACGTCTGTTGCCTTAGGAGAGTGTCAGTATCTGGTTTTACTAATCATCTTTGTAAGCCGCCTGAGCTGAGAAAGTGGCATCTCAGCTGATTCCGCCACTGCCGGTATATGGAGATGTGGCAATAGATGCGATTAAAGAAACACCTACTCGATCATCCTTCGAGGTGCACAAGTCTCATAAGGAACCAAGCTCCGTTCTTGTGATTAACCCACCCAGGTGGAGTCTGTCAGTGCAATCCACAGAGCTGGTTTGTGTGCTTGGCTAGTAATGTTGTTTCTTCCCAAGACACGAGCCAGGCTTCGAAATGTACTGCGTTTTTTAACTTGTTTTTCTTCTTAATCCTGTCCTCCACCTATAAAAGCAGGAGTCAGCATTCTCCAAGCCAGCTAATTGTGTGCCTGATTAAGGACAAATAAAACCAGATCTCATTTTCAGAAGGGGTTGAAACATGGGAAGTCAGGACATTATTAAGACATTGGTTTCCAAAACCAATCTTCTTCTCCGAAAATGATACTCCAGACTTACATAAGCTCTTGGCCATAAGGAAAGAAACCTTACTGTAATATAGATTCTCACGACACAGTCGGAATCTGTGTGGAACCTCATGGCACCTGTCTGTGGTTTAAGAAATAAATGAGTTAATCATAAAAGCGCATATCAGGGGAGTTTCAAAGTATAGAACCGTGCAGGCTTTGTACGGCTCGGCACTTTTAATCAGTTATGAAACAGAAAGCAGAAAGGTCCTTATTACTTTCCATATAATTTTTATTTCTCTCCAAATATCAATGCTATATTGACTGTTAATCTGAAAAAACTCATTTAATGTCAGCTTGCTCGCAGTTATGAAAATTCAGGTAATGTATTCCTGCTACTAATTGTATTTGAGAAAGTGTTATTAATTTCATATATCAAGTTCGTAGTGGCCATCTGTTCCCTCCGAACTGCTGCGTCTCCCTCCATCTGCCCTGTTTTTCTTCTGCTAATCGGGTGGCAAGGGCTCAGATGATTGGGAAGTTTCACTCTGACTTTTGATTTGTCACTCATCATCAAGCCAGCTGTGCATTTTTAAACAGACTCTTGCAACGGGTGGTGCTGAATTTAAATCCTACTGTCTGATTATTTTTTTTAAATAAAACTTTTTTATAAGAAAAAAAAATCAAAAAGAAGACAGATTGTATTTTCTACAGTGTAAAATGTGCTTTGCTGCCACTAATTTGGCTGCATCTGCACTCTCATGAATATAGATGAAGGTACATGTCCAGGATATTATTAGGGACTGTGGAGAGTGGGGAAGAATTTCAAGTGTGGTAAGACACCACAAGTTTCCAGCACTCAGAGCAGTGAGCAGGCAAATGCGACGCTTCTGACTTCAGCTGACGCTACGTTGAAGTCCTGGTGCCAGTGCAGACCTTCGAGAACACATATCAATAGTAGGAAAAGTTCATGTGTTTAAGTGGGGAAAAGTATTTTAAAAACATAGAATGGGCTTTGAAAGATTTTCTTTCCTTTTTCTCTCTGAATCCAGCCAGAACAGTTGTTACTGGTGAACACTGGAAAACTTACGGGATCTATCTGTCCCATTGCTGTGAAGTTCCCATTTCTTTTTCACAAGGTTGTAGTGATTATCAGAGAGGAGCAGGCTTTGAAGTCCTCACAGATCCCAAATTCACAGAATACTCCAAGGAGTCTGTCTCAGGAGGTGGCCCGTAGCAGGTGCTGGGAACAGGAAGACTTGAAGAACACCGGAGCAGTCAGGCAAGACCCAGTCTATACTGAGAAAAGCCTCTTTATAATTTCTGGTGGCAAAAGTGTAGTCAAAATTCTCAAACAAGGGTTTCATCTCCTTTCCAAAATCCACATTGTCCTTAGCTATAACAATTCTAGATGTGTCTGTGGTCCATGCAAGCGGTCGATTCCTTCTGGCTGTTGCTGAAATGATTCAAACCTCAAGTGAAAGGTTAAATATTTATGCCTGGTACAGAGGGGATACTGCAGGAAACAATTGGATAAAATTAAAGCAGATGAATTTCAAGCTGTCGAAGAAGAGGGAATTCCCAGACAATGAGATGTATTAAGCAACGGAATAAAACTGTAATGGATATTATGGCAACCTCACCACTCGCCCCATTTGGAACAAGGGCTGAAAAAACAGCTGAGGGCAGGCAGCGGTGGAAACGAGGTGAACTGGACAGATTGTCAGGCTCCTCCTGTGTCATTTTTCTATTGTTCTCTCATCTGATTTATGAAATCCAGACACCACAAGGACGTTTGCAAGTAGGGATACATCGCAGTACCTGAAGCATATGATGCTGTTTTACAGCTTGGAGGTGAAGTTTGATGGCTTCTCTTTGCAGGGGTCCGTGAGAACATTTCCTCTGCTTCGTATTTATGAGAGGCCTGAAATAAAGCTCACGTGTCGGATCCTGCACGCATTGGGGAGAGACAAAATAGAGACACTTGCCAAAGCTATCGCCTAGTCTTCGCGGTGTACTCTCCCCACACAGGTACGCTCACCTTGGGGATCTGGGGCATTCCTTTGCAGGAACAGGGACATGTTCTCCACTGAAAATCATCGCTGCCAAAGCCATTCTGCATAAAAGCACCTACAGCTTTTACACGTATCTATTGCAATACTGAAAACATTTCACTTCTGTTTGATCTTTGCTTTCAAAAAGTCTCAGAGGTCTGATAAAACATAATCAAAACCGCCAGTTTCACTTGAGCCTTAGCCGCTGCCAAGAAATACCACTGATATTACCTGACCCTGTTGTGAAAATGCAAGTACAGGGCAACCTGCTCTGAAGTTTTGGGAACCGGATTGAGCACCTCACTCAGCTTGGTAGCACAATCCAATAGCTAACAAGATCTACCTGCTTTCTATGGGTGGGAGTAGAAGGGGGCAGGAGCAGGAGGGCTCTCGTGATGCCCTCTGTCGAAGATTTTTGCAGCCCAGCGTGCTTTATTTTATCTAAGCTTGTCGACAGCAAATGTAGGGGTTGTACATGATTATAATGCACTGTAGTTGCGGGTCACATCGTTTATATGTGCAGGTGACCAGCTCAACATGGGTCATTCCTGGGTAGGCTTTATGCTCTCAGGGATGTGACTGTGTGCCACTCTTGGGAACTCTGCATCACTGGTGTGCTCTGAGAAGCCCTTGCTGTGATGGAAGACACATGCCAACACACGGCGATGTTCTGCTGTCTTGGAGTCACTGAAAAATATCCAGTGGAGCAGGATTCAGAAGCTTTCCAGTGAGAAACTGGAAGAAAAAGAAAACTTCCCAGAATTACTCAAACATTTTTAACTCATTTGTGACTTTTCATTGGTCAATGATTTTTCATCCTCTGAGCAGGATGGTCGTGGGGATGAGGACCAGACAAGAGCAAACTGTGCCCTTACCCTTTCATAGTCACATCGATATGAGTCAGAATTTCAAAGGGAAGTGTCTAAACTCATTGAAGTAAATTTGTATTAGATATCTAAATACCTTTAAGTGTCCAGTTTCAAAGGAGTAACCTAGAGGTCATTTGTCTGGAAAGAATATGCTTGCCACAGGAATAAACTAAGGCATCCACTCAGCAGGCTGGATTAATCCAATTCCATACCTCTCAAAGGAGGACAGTACTAGTTTCCTTTTCAGTGTCAATCACTGAGGACGACTGATGACTTTGGCAATGTTGACAGTGTGGCATGCAATCAATAAAATTCCTCTACAGAAGAAATCCAGAGTCCCGGTGACATTGTTTTCATAACAACGTACAGTCTGCTATCTGCTACCACAGACTGCTGTATAAAACCACTGTAGGAGCCTGAGCCATGAGACAGACTGACCAAGGCAAGAGGTCTTTTATAATTAACGACTGATTAGAGCTATCAGCGGGCAGAACATTCAGACTCCTCTTACTGAAGTCCACCTGTGTGAAAGAGAATGCACAACAGCCACAGAGAAGACCACAAAGCCTTATATAACCTTCTTGATGTCTATTGTACAACAAAATCATTCAAGTTCTTCATTTTCCACACAGGAACATGAAGTACAGCATGTGCAAGGTTCAATTTCAGGGCAAAGTAAATGTACAGGTTTTGTAACACCAAAAGAAAGAGTAGATGTTGGGTTCTGTCTGTGGACATACCTGCACAGAAATAATTTCCATTTCCAAGTCCAATCCTACGTGTTTTCAAATCAGTTCTGAAGCCTCCAGATCAGATCAGTGATGACTATTAATGAAGCGTATTTTTGTCCTCTGATCTCTTTCATAGAATCATCAAGTTGGAAGAGACCTTCAAGATCATGAAGTCCAACCATCAACCAAAAGCCACCATGCCCACAAACCTGCGTTTCCAAATGCCACATCTGCACATTTTTTGAGCACCTCTACAGACGGTGACTCTACCACTTCCCTGGACAGCCTGTTCGAATACATGACTACTCTTTCAGAGAAGAAATCTTCAATCTAAACCTCCCCTGGTGCAACTTGAGGACATTTCCTCTCATCCTCCCTTCTTGGGAGAAGACATTGACCCTCACCTCTCTAGCACCCTTTTTTCTTGAGGCTCAGCAGGAGCTCCTTGCTTGGCCAGGCCAGTCTTCTTCCTCGACAGTTCATCTTAGAGCAGTGTACTCTCCCTACAGAGCTATGGGGATGGCCTACTCTTGTGCCTTTAAGAGTACATTTTTGAAGAATGTCCAGCCTTCCTGGAGCCCTTTGTCCTTCAGGAGTGTCTCCCAAGGGACTTTACCTACAAGGACCCAAGCTTATCAGTAAACTCACTGAGTTCAATACAATCATTGACAACCCTAACATAAGAGGTCACCCTACCATCTCTCCATCCTTGCCAATCCTTTCTGAAGAGCTTATAGCCGTCCATTGCAACACTTCACTCATGAGAGTCATCTCATTAAATTTCACTGATGGTGACTAGGTCATAATTATCCTGTTGCAGAACAGCTTCCAGCTCCTCCTGCTTGTTATCCGTGCTGCGTTCATTTGTGTAGATGCACTTGAGCTAGGCTATTGATTTAAGCCCCAGCAGAAGAACACCACCCCAGGCTCATCTCTACTGAACTTCGTTTCATCCTCTTCCCCCTTCAAATGTAGTTAGAAGACTTCTCAGCAAGAATCTTTTCTCCCCTTTGAGACAGCTCAAGTCCATTGGACCTCAGCAGGCCTGGTACCCCGTAAACCTCCCCATAATAAAAAGAATGCCAAATTCCACTGGTGACACCAGTCTCTGAGCCATGAGCTCTCTTGCTCCTTCCGGTGTTCTTCCCTGCCAGTGAAGGGACTGAGGAAAACACCACCTGTGCTCCCAGCCCCTTAAGCCATTGTCTCAGTGCCCTGAGGGACCTTTGGATCGCTTTGAACTTTTCTCCTCAAGCTGATCACTTCCAGCCTGTATGAAGTCATAATCAGAAGGCAATAATCAGAGTGTTGTCACTGCAACCAGCAGATAGGAAGTTATGTTGTGCTGTGGGAATTTAGGTGTTCACTGAACAGGTAAAAGCAGACTTAAGTATAAAAGTCACGTCCCAGAGCTAAAATACCAGCATCCCCTTTCTGTGTGGGTAACAGAACCATAACTTTGTACTGAATTACAAGTTACAATCCTTGACACGCTCTGACACGACTGTTGTGACCCAGCTGGTCTCAGCAGTAGGAAAACATGACCATAGAATGTTTGGTGTGCGAGATGCACATGTGCATTGAGAACAAAAAACCCCACCCCACATTTGTGGGGTGAAACAAAAAATTAAAGCTAAAATAGCTAAATCCATGAGCTCAGAAGGGTCTGCAAATACGCAAGCTGTCGCGTTTCAGTATTTACATGTCTTGAAAGGTAGTGGGTGACTGCGTGTATAGAGACGGTGGGATTCCAAGTGTGCGTGTGTAAACTGCTCCCGCTGCTGTTTAGGGGATGACCACATAGCCAGGGATTTTTTTGCTGCAGTGTTTGAGCAGAAAGCATATGATACCATGTTTTATTTAGAGTTGGGCTTGTACCACTGAGGCTGGAAACTTGTATCTTTAGGACAATTTCATACTGCACAGTGCCACCATATGCTGCCTACTTCAGTGTTTATCAAGAGATTGCCTGCAGCCTAAAGGTAGCATGTCTCAAATTTACACATCACATATTGCTTGAGGGCAGAAGTGAAACCATTGATTTAAGAGAATGCAATGTGCTCAATTTAAGGGTGTCAATCTGATTCTATAGTCCCTCAGTGTTCCTTACATTAGAATGTATTTTAGTGTGGGGTGGGGAAAGTGAAAAGATTGGAACTACAAGTGATGTAATGGTGTTTCAGCCTTGAGAGAGGAAACTGGCTGATGTGTCCAGTTCTGGGCCCCTCAGTTCAAGAGAGATGTGGAGCTGCTGGAGGGAGTCCAGCATAGAGCTATGAGGATGATGAAGGAAGTGGAGCACCTCCCTTATGAGGAGAGG
>JAOXOE010028963.1:0-15221 GCA_028565055.1 Phoeniculus purpureus
CGCTACCCCCCACCCCCCCCCGACCCAGGATTTCTTCCGTTGGGATTCGCTAGCCAGCAGAGCAGCCTTTTGCGTGCCAGGCTCTACAGCCTCATTAGGGTTTTGTTGTCTATTCAGAAGGAACCATCCTAATGGATTTGGATCCTAGTGGGTCCTTTGGGTCTTGTTTCTACAAGCGGCACTGACAACAACCTATACCTCCACAGAGCTGCCCGGATATGACCCACAGCTCGTCTTCACGCAGGGGATTGGACTAGATGGCCTTTGGAGGTCCCTTCCAATCCCTAATGACTCTGTGATTCACAGCAGCTCCTCAGGTACAAAGGGCAGACACAAGCGAATCACTGTTCCTGCTTTTGTTCGCGGGGGCTGACACACAACACCCTGCTCTTCAACGCTCTTCCAGCTCCATGTGGATCTCACCCCGCTGCTGAAAGTCTGTTCAGAACCACCCTAGGAGATCGCTGCCTCCGCAGACAACACGAACAGTTCGCCACAAGCCACAGAATTACCGAAAAGCTCCAAGGCCATGGGAGAAAATGAGGAGGGGGTATCTCTCTCCCAGCTTGAAAGCAGCGTTTGACTTGGCAGGACACGTCACCGAGCCTGAACAGAAACCAAAGCGACGGGGTCAGTACAGAAGGGAGAGGAAGTGTTTGCTGCTGAGGCAGGGAGATCACAAGGGTGACTCCAGAGTTGTCATCTGAAAATAAATCATCCTCAAATTACAGAAGTCAAATATGGATGGGATCCTGCAAACAGATCTTGCTTCGCAGAAGGGACCTTCCTTCTCCTCCTCCCATCCCCAGCCTAGCACGAGGACTACTCTCTTCACCCGTCAGGATGGACGGTCAGCAGCAGTCGGGCGCCCAAGTCCTGCTGGCGTCCAGACCTCAGGACCTCTCGGACCTCTGCGCACGGGCACGCTTCTCCGTGAGATTCAGTCCCGCGCAGGCGCAGCTTTTACCCCAGAGCTCTCCAAGAGCAAAGTGCCCGTCTGTTCACAGCAGCCAGAGCCCCCCCGTCTGCCCAAGACCCTGCGAGGCAGCGACCCGCACGCGGAGCTCGCGCCCCTGCGCTGCTCGCAGAGTGCAGCTCAGAGCAGTCTTACCGATGTAGTACTGGAAGAGCCTTTCTCCCACGATGCGGTACATGTTGAGGAAGTCCGAGAGCCCCTGGTAGTACTCCCTGTCTGGAATCCACGGGGCCTCCCCGCTGCCTGCGCCGTCGCACGTCGGGTAATACAGACGCAGGAAGCTTCCCTGAGATGGGAAGGGGAGAGGAAACAAAAGACTGATGTTCATTTCTACGTGGCAACGAAGGAGGAAGAGGAGTCATTCTCCGAGGCGCTTCAGGAGCAAGAATGACACGTCAAAGGAATGAAGAGAGGATCTCACACAGAAGTCATGACCCCGCACGGACTGGAATGCCAGCCCTGTGCCTTTTTGTCCTGGCAGTGAACGTAAAGCAGTGTGACTGCTGGCATCCGGGCAGAGACAAACCTGAGCTGCTCTGGATTAGCCCACGGGTAAGTCAGAACCATCCCCTTAGTTACACTGGTCGTTGCAGACACTCACTGCACCTCCTTGCTCCACTGCTGCATCCTGCTGGGTCTTTTCTTCTGTCTCCCTCACTGCACCTTCCTGCGGGCACTGGCACGATGCTACGGTTCGATCAGCTGAGCGGAGGCAACGGTGTCCCCGCCACCCTTCTGGCTGGCAGCTGCACTGCCTTCTATCACCATTAGCAACAGCAGTACCGTCTGGCTTGTTAAGCCAGGGCGAACAGACCCTCCTGCAAGTATGTTTGCCCACTAGGCTAGCAGGACAAATTTCACCTGGGACTAGTTTCGGGTGGTCCGGCAGAGGAGGTGCAGCTACAACCAGGAGCATCGTCTCGACGTGTGCAGAGCGCTCATGGCAAGAGGCTGGCAGCAGGGCTCTTGGGCCGCTGCACAGCACAACAGACTGGCCTTCCCCCTCGTCACAATGTCCACCAGTCTGTGTGTGTTAACCTGCGTCCAATCTGCTTCTGCTTCTCACCCCCGGTCTGAGCCTTCTCTTAGTGGCTGCGCTCCAGGTCTTCCAGGAAACCTCCACACTCGCACGGGCCCTCCATAACCCCTCACCAGCACTTTCTGTGGGCACCCGTTACAGGGGAGCTGCTGGCAGACAAGCCCTGTGTAACCTGCATCCTGGCTTCCGGGCTCGCAGAGGGGTTTGCGAAACTCCCCTCAAACTCACTGTCTTGCCCAGCTGTGTTTTCGCTCCTGTAAGTGGAGTGTGGGGCGAGCAAGGGCACGACCTTTGGAGTGAGGTCTGGTTCCTTAAACACTGACTTGGGGTTCCACACACAGCGTGAACCAGAGGCTTGCTTCTACGTATTTCCCGAGCTGAAATCAACCTCTGACACAAAGGCCATTAAGGAAGAGGCTGTGAAGCCTTCACCTACGCTGGTAATGGCATGGACTTGGTCCCGGAACAGCCCCAGTAAACTTCTCCAGGCAACTAACTGCTCACAGGAAAGGGAAGGACGTTCTTTGTTCCTTGCACAGACTGTTTATCCCAGGCAAACACGTGGGCTGAGTGGAAAGAGAAACCAGCCGCTGGCACAGATTAGGCTTGGCCAAGGAGAACACGTGAATAAGCCCTGCCAACAGACCACAAGTTCCACTGCACCTGACTAGGCTGAGGGGTGAAACGGCCACGTAAACGCAGGCGTATTCTCACAGCAAATGAACCAGGAGATCTCAAATGGAAACCCATCAGCGAGCTCGACAGCTACCGAATGTCTCCCCTTCTTCCCTGGCTTCTCTCTGTACTGACCACTTGACATCCGGATCTTTTTCAGGGAGACAGAACTTGCAGAGGGCATCTCACTGCTTCACCCTGCAGCTGGAACACCCCATACTCTCAGGACCCAACCCTGTCCAATCTTGTGGTAGGAACACAGCTGCAGCACGAGAAACCGTGTGCAGCCTCCCGAGGAGCCCGGTGCAGAAAGGAGCTGTGGGCAGGAGGGGAAGAACTGTGCATCCCAGAACACTGCTCCTCTGCAGTGTCTTGCGTGGGGCAGCCAGGACAGCACGGAGGTTAGGAGGAAGAAGCCAACGGGAAGGCTCGCAGGTCACATCCACCTGGTAAATGCCCAGTGCACACACTACACTGAGAGGACAAAGCTCAGTGGCGGGTGTCAGCCATGGAGCCCCCCTGCCACGGAGCACCGCTGCACACAGACAAGACCTCGTTCGAGTCATCTCTGAAACTACAGCCAGTTTTTTCACTAACACTGTGGCTTCAATTCAGAGGAGCAGGAAACAAGAGCTTTACCTCAGCTTCGTTTTCTGTCATCAGGTCTGTACATCCAACCGAGTGGGGTCCCTTTCCTTCAGGGATCCGGTAGAACCTGGCAGCGCTGCTGCTCTCCATGTCTGCTGCTGCCGGTACTGCCAGGCCTGGAAGAAAACACAGCGCAAATCAAGAGGCCGCTGCAGGCGGCCCGAGGGCCAAGGACCGGGCTAGGCCCGGCGCGGAGCACAAGAGCGAGGAGGGGACCTCTGCCTGGAAATGCTGGGGCGGCGCCGGTGCTGCAGCGCAGAGCAGAGCGGCGCCGCGCTCGCCCCCGGGGCACCCGGAGGGCAGCAGCAGCCCGAGGGCAGCGAGTGCCGGACGCGAAGGCGGCCTCCTCCTCCCCGGGAGCCGACCTGGACCTGCTGCTCCAGGAACGAGCCGCGGGCAGGGGCGTTTCTGCAGCTCCTCGGGAAACAAACCCGGGCTAGAGAGGGCCGTAACGGCGCCAGACAGCGCCGCACCCGCTTTCCCCAGGCGAGTGAAGAAGCCTCCATGAGCCGACTCGGTCGCCACGAGGAACGATGAAGCCCTGGAGAGAAAGTTCAGGGTTGCCGGGGCAGGTCGCTGGGAGGGTCGGCCCGTACCTGGGGTGACACCCGGCAGCGAGGCTGGCCCTGGGGACGAGCAGAGCCGCCTCATGCCGCCCCGGCACCGCGTCCTGCCCCGCCGCCTCCGTGCGGGCCCACGGCGCGGCCATGCCACCGCCGCGAGAGGAGCGCGAAGACCCTCCCGGAGGGGCGGGGCGGGGCGCGGGGCGGGCGCTCCTCCCCGGAAGGGGCGGGGCGGGCCCAGGGCGCGTTGCGGCTCCGCTCGGCTCGGCGCGATGGTGCGGAAGCTCAAGTACCACGAGCAGAAGCTGTTGCGGCGGCTGGAGCTGGTGAGCTGGGAGGCGGCGGCGGGCGGCGCGGCCGAGCTGCGGGCGCTGCGGCGGTACCGGCTGGGCCGGCGGGAGGACTACGTGCAGTACAAGGCGCTGGCCCGCGCCGTGCGCGCCCTCGCCCGCCGCCTGCGCGACCTGGGCCCGGGCAGCGCGGCCTTCCGAGCCCGCTGCGCCGCCGCGCTGCTGGACAAGCTGTACGGGCTGGGGCTGCTGCCGGGCGGCCGCCGCTCGCTGGCTGCCTGCGAGGGCGTCTCGGCCGCCGCCTTCTGCCGCCGGCGCCTGCCCTGGCTGCTGGTGAAGCTGCGCATGGCCCAGAACCTGCGCCACGCCGTCACCTTCGTGGAGCAGGGCCACGTCCGCGTGGGGCCCGAGGTGGTGACCGACCCCGCGCTCCTCATCCCCCGCGCCGTGGAGGACTTCATCACCTGGGTGGACGCCTCCCGCCTGCGGCAGAAGGTGCTCGACTACAACCAGGAGCGCGACGATTTCGACCTGGCTGGCTAGGCCCGCGGGCCCTGCGGAGCGAGCACGGAGTGTCTGCGGAGGAGGAGACTCCAACCCCCCCGGGCAGCCCCTGCCAGGGCTCTGGCACCCTCACCGGGAAGAAGGTCCTTCTCACACTGATGTGGAACCTCCTCTGCTCCAGCTGACACCCGCTGCCCTTTGTGCTGTCATTAGCAAACGCTGAGAAGAGCCTGGCTCCATCCTCCTGATGCACTCGTGACACTGTGACTGTGCTGCTGGATGCCGATACCCTGCTGCCAGCACCTCGAGACCGCGAGCGAGCAGGATGCCCGCTCTCCTCTGGCTCTCCTCGTTGCTCCACTCCTGGCTCCCCTTCACACCCGGTGGCTCCGTTCACGTGGAGAGGTGTCCCTTCAGATAAGAATCTATTGCTCCAAGAAGCCCTCGGACAACCCAGATCCGTCAGCTTCCGTCCTGGAAAGCAGAATGTCTCCAGAAGTCCCTGCCTGGTCGCAGGAGAGGATGCAGTTGGGTTTCACAGAATCACAGAACACTGGGGATTGGGAGGGACCTCGACATCCAGTCCAATCCTCCTGCCACAGCAGGATCCCCTAGACTGAGTTGCCAATAACAGCGCCTGGAAGGGTTTTAAGCCTGGCAGAGCCACCGGTTTAGGACTGAGCTGGGCAGCTTTGCCGTTGCTTTTCAGACGGGTTGCTTTGCCGCTTCCTTCTTCAGCTGATAGGCACGAGGTGCCCAACCTGAGGAGCTGCTTCTGGATGGGGTTCACCTGGACACTGAGGACTGTGTCTGTGGGGGAAGTGTGAGGGTTGCTTGGGCTCAGCAGTGAACGAGGGGTTCAGGTGCTGCATTTCTGGAGCTGTAAGAGTTTCAGTCAAAACACAGTTGAGAAGAAAAAGCAAAAGCCAACTTTATTTTCTTGTGAAGCCGGAAAGGGAACTTTGAAACGCTGAGATGAGCATCTTTGGCTCTGTGGGGTTGCAGCTGTCACTCAGGCATTGTTTATGGAGCAGGATGTGACTGGGGAGGTGCTGGAGCAAAGGATGTCCCAATGATAACAGCAAATCTAGGGGGGCTTTTACATTTAGCAAATGGGTCACACAAACATCAAGGCCTGAGGGGAGCCTCAGGCCTTCTGAGGCTGTTGGAACTTTATAGTTCCCTCTGAAATAAGGAGCAGGAAAGCAAGAATAAACCAGTTGCTTGAAGTTTCTGTAGAGAAACGTGTGTGCTGCTTCATTAAGTAGTTTCTTTGAACAGCTTCTGATCTGAAAATGTTATGCTGTTTGTAGTCTTGTGGAGTTTAACAAACAGCTTTTCACACGTGGCTTTTTGTGAATGCTGTAGAGCTGCGCCTGAGTTAGGAAGTGCTGTGGGATTTCTTCTGGAAACACTCTCTTTCCCCTGCTCACAGCTATGAACCGTTTTGGCAGCAGGTTGAGGAGTGACGCTGTGCCTGCCCAGACCGAGTCCCGAGGGCTGGAGCTCAGCTGCAGCCACTCCTTGGGCTCTGGGTGCTGTTGTGTGGCTTTTCAGAACGAGAAAGGTCTGGGTGAGTGGTGTTTTGGGGTTACATAGGCTGTCACCAAATAGTACAGCTTAAAGTTCTGACCGATCTCCTAAGCCCCATGTATTGGGCAGAGTAACTGGCTTGTAAAACAAGACTACGTGTTAACAGGTGAGGTGGGGAAGCCCCTTTGCTCACCCCGTCAGCTGCTTCTGTCGGTACTTGAGTTGTTTCAGTAAAGGGTCTCCGGTAACGCCTTAGAAACATCCCGGCGGTGCCCTGTGCAGTGCAGGCGCCTTACTGCTTGGTGCTGAACTGCTGCTATGCCTCCTTGAACGAGGAGCCGAAATGGAGATCCCGAACCTCCAGCCTGTTGCCGAACCTCTAGTTTCTGTCGTCAGCTGACTCTTGTCCTAGACCAGCTTTTCATCACTTGTCTGTGCACTTCCAGCAGCTGCAGCAGAAAAGCTGTAACCCCAAACCTCATAGGCTGTTAAATGGCGCGGTGGGAATTGATTTCCCTACAGATGCTGTGGGATCATAGCGTCTAGCCGTCACCCCTGCTCTCCTGCCGTGGGACAGGAGCTCAGTCCTTAGGTGCTTTTAAGGAGATGCGTCGCTCCCGTGCTGGTGTGCCTGTGTGCGTCCCAAGTCTGCGTGTCTGTGGCCCTGCTGGTTTTGCAGTAGCTGAGACCTGAGCTGAGTGTCCTGCTGAGTTTCCAGCAGCTTGAGTCCACACACTCGTCGCAGGGAAGTCGGGTCCTCTTCGAGTGAGGTAAGCAGCATCAGGGATGGAAGTTGCCTCTGGCAGCAGGACGCCCGTGTTCTCGCTCGTGAGCGCGGTCAGGCATGCGCTGGCTTCCTCGTGTTCAGTGGTGGGTTTGCTTTTAACTCGTGGCTTTGAGTGTGTTTGCCAGGGCCGACTGCTGTGGTTGCAGCTGGGCGGATCCCGCAGCGTCTCGGGGGCTGGGGATTGAAAGGGCACAGGAAGCAGCTCCAACAGCCTTTCCTGCCTCTGGGATAAACACAACTGTTTAAATTCCCAGGCTCGATCCAGTGCTGGTGTAGGTGAGCACCAGCGTCTGCGGGTCCCTGTGAGCTGGCACAAGGAGGCCGTCTGGCATGACGGGTTTTGGGACCACAGCCTGCAAGCTCCCCTGCAGCGCTTGCAGCAGAAGAGCTCATGCACACTAGATCAGTAGGATGGGGCTGTGGGTGTTGCTCTGCTCCTTCCCAGCACCTTCTCAAGTGGCTTTGCTCTTCTTCAGCTGGCTCAGCATTTCTGTGAGGCTTGTGGGAAGTTACTGGTTGAAGGAGGACAGAGGGTGGTGGTTCTGTCATCACGGCAAGGTCTCACCGCACCTGACAAAACCTCATCACTGCCACCTCCACGACTGTCCGTCCCAGCACTGTGGGGCTGGAGAGCTTCAGCTTCTCCAGCAGGGGAGGAAGGGGCTGCAGGGGGTCCTGGGCAGTGAAAGGCCATCAGTAGAGCAGCTTTTAGACCAGGCTGCTTTTTATTTTGCTTTTTTACCCCCGACCCTGGCTTGTCCTTATTTGAAGGTTGCCATAGGCAGGCAGTGTGGGGGAGCTGAAGGAAAGAACCCTTCGCACTGAGGCCTCTTGTGTCCGGGCTGAGGCTGTTGCTGAGATGCAAACGTCGGCTGCTCCGCTGACCTGAGCTCCCTTTTTCCCCAGTAAACAGGCGGCGTGCTGCACGTTGGTCCCACATCTCGGCAAGGCTTAGAGCAGAGGGCACGCCGGCCTCAGGAACTCTGTGGCGGCTGGACACCGTGAGCTCAGACTGCACGTGAGGCTGCACGAGGTGCATCCCATCTCGAGATAGGAAGTAGAGACTGTAAGAAGTAGAGGTCGACCTGGGCTGCTCCCAGCGTTGCGGGGGTGCTCCAGCCAGTCTCAGGGTCCGTCTCTGCAGCTCTCTCCAGTGAGATGTTTCCCAGCAGACGGAGATGTCAGCATCCCCTTCGTGAGCTCTGAGTAGTGGGGTTTAAGTACATCCTGTGCCTGTTTGGCTGTGGAGTTTGAACTAAGAAGCTGTTTCTCACCACTGGGGTGTGAGATCACCTTGGTCCCTGCCCCAGAACTGAAACATTTCAGCATTCACTGGGCCTGGTGGAAGAAGCACCCTGGAGGGTTACGGCAGCATTTACCAAAGAGCCCCGGCTCCAGCCCCTGCTCTTAAAGGCCCAGACTGAAGCACTGAAGTAACTCTTCTCACGCTTTGCTTGCTGGTTTGGGCCTGAAGCAGGACCCAGGTGGTGCAAAACCTGTCAGCTGTGTGGTCACGATGTGGGGACGTTGGGTGGAAGCAGCCCACAGCAGCTCTGGAGTCTTCCAACGAACTGTGGATGCTTCTGTGCCTGAGGGCTACAGCCAAGAGCACCTCAGCCAGGCTCCTCTCACTTCTCTGCCAGCAGAGCCCTGCTGCTGAAAGGTCTCTTCTCCCTGAACATCAGCTGCTTTTGAAGAGAAGGTGTTTCGCTTGCAGCAGGGAGAGAGCAAGAGGCGGCCAGCCGCAGCGCTGAGGAGAGGATCCTGCGTGTCCCCGGCAGAAGGCACGGCGCTTCTGGGCTGCTCTAAACCACGTCAGCAGGGTCGGTGAGTTCCGCTGCGGCCGGCCTCGCACCCACAGCTTCTGCCCCCAAAGCCACCGCCTGCTGCTCCTGTGCAGGCTCCCCTGGTTGTGTCACAGGGTAAAGTACAGGCTCTCCCAGCGGGTTTGTCTGGCCAATGCTACAGTCCACCACCTTGTCACCAGTGTGTGGCCCTGCTGGGCTTAAAATGCGCCTCGGGGGAACCACACCCTGAGACCTTCATCTCTCTCCGCACCAGCTTTAAGAGCAGCCAGGCATGGAGTCCTGTGCGGGTGCCGGCTTTGTGAGGTGAAGCATTCTGTACTGACGGAGCGCCCAAAACCTGCTGCTCTGTGCCCCTCTCAGCCTCCCAGAAAAGCTGAGGCGGAGAACGACCGCTGGACGTCACCTAAGCCGAGCTCCCGCTCAGAGCAGGGTGTGCAAGGGGCTGTGGCAGCGCTGGGCGCCTGGAGCAGCTGAGTCACGCTTACTGTGATTTGCTCTGTCCCCTTCCGTCCAGCCTGAGTTGGCCCTGCTGCAGCCTGCTGCTGCTCTCCGTGCCCGTGCCGAGCGTGCCCGTGCCGGGAGAAGGGGTGCTTCTCCCTGTGCCCTCTCCCTGAACGCAGGAGGAAGGGGGCGCCCGCCGTGTCACCCTGTAGCTTACCCAGAGCGCGTCCCAGGGACACGCCGGGGTTTGGGGCTGGATAAGGGGCTGGGAGGGCGGCAGCACAGGAGGAGCCCTCGAGGGTTAGGGACGAGGCTTAGGGACGGGCTTTGGGAAGAGCAGGGCGAGGCCGGGGACTGGGAACGTTGGCAGCTGCACAACGGGCTGCGCAGAAACTACCCACCAGCTTCAACTCCCTCTCCCGCTATCGCTGCTCCTCCCCAGACCCCTTTTCCCCGCTCTGGCAGCGCCGGGGCTCTGCGTACCTGGTGGGCAGTGTCCCGGTAGCCCTCCGGTCCCGCCTCGCTGGCCGCAGGAGTAGGACGGGCCCTTGGGAGCCTGGCGAGGGGCGCTGGCCCGGGCACAAGGACGAGTCGCGGGCGGGCAGAGCGGCTGCCGGGCTCCCCCCGAAGGGGAGGGACCGAACTCTGCCTTGGTTCTCAGACACGGCAGAGATCTTCCCCGGGCCTGCAAAACAAGTTTCTGGCATGGGGCCATCCCCACGGCGTCCTGCTGGCCCCAGGAGCCCCCTGCAGGGCCTCGGCGGGGCTGGGGATCGTGCGGGTGGCTGCGAGGGCCTGGCTGGTCGCGGTGGCGCAGAGCTGGCGGCTGGGCTGGCTGGGGCGGGCTTGGCTCAAGGCCTCGCCATGGAAACCCCGACTTGTCCTCTCGCTCGAGGAAGAGGGGTGGCGATGCCCTGAGGCCGCGGGCCCAGCTTGGGGAGCTCCTGCCAGGGCAGGGCCGGGCCGAGCGTCCCCGCAGCCCACTGCCCTGCGCAGCACCTCGCTCCGGGGCAACTGGGACCTTAGGGAGCGACAGGCGGCAGCGGGAGCGAACGCGGGGCTGTCTGAGCGCGCAGCGGGCCGGTCCAGCTGCTCGGAGAGCCGAGGGAGGGGGGCAACGAGGGACAGATCCCCCTTGGAGCTGTTACTGGGGTGTTCGCGGGAGGTGGGAGCAGGCGAGCGGCCCCGTCCACCTCTGGCTCCCAGGACGGAGCCCCTAGGGCTGCGGGATGCTGGAGCTGAGGTGTCGAAGCAAACGCGGCTCGTCGGTTTGCACCACAGAGCGTCCGAAGGTTCTGCCGCAGCCGTTTCCTTCACGCGGCAGTCTGCTCCCAGCAGCAGCTCTGCAGCCCTGGCTAGGGAGGGGCCAGTTTCCATGGCGAGTGAGTACCAACAGAGCCCTGGCCAGTGGTTGTCCCGGGCTGGCTGCTCGCTGGCAAGGTCACGTCCTTGAGAGAGGCAGAGCGGTACTGTCCCGGGCCTTTGTCTCGAGGGCTGCACTTGGGGCCGGGTTGCTGCGGCTGCAAACAGACGTCGCCGGCGGCTGTGGTCGCCGCTGCGAGGAGCGGTTGTCGCTGCCTCCCCGTTTTGTTCGTTCCCCCTTGGTGCGGCTGAACCCTGGGTTCCTCGTGTTTACCCGGGCGCCGCTCGGTCTGCTGCAGTCGCTCCCGCGAGGAGCCGCCACCCCGGCGGCCGCCCTCGCGCCGGGCGCCTTTCCGCAGGGCGCAGCATGACGGAGCTGCACGAGGCCGTGGCTGCGGGCGACTGCGACCTGGCGGGTGACATCCTGAGGACGGGGCGCTGTGACCCAAACCACAAGGACGTCGACTGGCACGACAGGACCCCGCTGCACTGGGCGGCTGCCAAGGGTGAGAGGACCCTCTGCTCTGTTCCCTCTGTGAGCCAGCGAAGGTGCAATGAGCCAGGGGACGCTGGCTGCGGCCAGAGCTCGCTGGGATGGCAGTGGCCTCTGGCTGCAGTCCCAGCTCGGGCCTGGTCGTTCTGCCCTCAGCGAGCAAAACCGACCAAAGCGCCCGTTCAGCCAGGAGCTTCCCCCTGAATAATTCACAGGATTAAGGCCAGAGGGATCTTCGTGTTCCATCACAGAGGTTCGTGCTGTCCCCGAGTCGCTGAGTTGCCTGCGCTGGAAGGGACCCCCAAAGATCACCTAGTCCAGCCCCGCTTGGCATGACAGGTGCCTGCAGCGGCTCGTAGTCTTCTTCGAGGTGACTTGACACGGTGCAGAGGCGTCTCTCTGGCACATGTGCCCGCAGGAAGGAGCAGGACGTCAGGCCCGCTCTGCTTGACCAAGCGGCCATGAAACCAAACTCCGCAAAAACAACTAGACTGAGATTTGCTTTGCCCTCCCTCGGTCACGACCGCAGGGCCAGAGCTGTTCGCAGTCCTCACTTGGTCCTTCAGCATCAGAGGTGGGGCTGCTCATCTTGGGGTGGGACGAGGGGCAGCAGGTGTGAGCTGGAAGAGAGGAGGCTTCATGTAAATATCAGAGGGACCTTCTGCCCCGTGAGGGTGCCAGAGCCCTGGCAGGGACTGCCCAGGGGGGTTGTGAGTCTCCTTCTCTGGAGACGTTTCAAACCTCCCTGGAGATGTTCCTGTGTGACTTGGTCTAGGAGATCCTGCTGTGGCAGGGGGATGGGACTGGATGATCTTTCGAGGTCCCTTCCAATCCCTAGTGACTGGATCTAGGGGATCCTGCTGTGGCAGGGGGATGGGACTGGATGATCTTTCGAGGTCCCTTCCAATCCCTGATGCTCTGTGACTCTGCGAGGAGCGATCCCCCATGTGCCCACCTGCTTCCAACCTCGTGCGAGCTGGGGGTTCACTTCCATAAGTCAGTCGCTTTCATCATCTCTCTTTGCATGACGCCACACGTCCTCGTTCCTCCTCGTGATCTGCTCCCCGGCTGTGAATGACCCTGCAGAGCTAACGAGCTGTTCAGCATCCCCACCCCAGCCTGGCCACAGGGACCAGATGCTATCGGGCAGCTGGCTGAGGCCGCTCAGTCTCAGGCACGTGGAACCTCCAGCAAGTTCCTGTTTCCAGCACCTCCGTTGGGGTCTCCAAATGCAGAAGCGCTGGGCAGCGTCACGTGGTGTCAGCAGCCCAACAGAACACACTGTCTTCTGCAGAGAAAACCCTATTTTTAGCTTGAAGAAGACTTGCAGATGACTCTTCTCCCACCCGGTGTGGTTTTCCTCCCTTCCTCCCCTCCACCGCACAGCAGCTGTGATGGTGGGGGATGCTGATGCTCAGCAGTGTCCAACAGCCTCTTGTGGCCTCTTCCCACAGCCCAGAAGCTCTCCTGAGCAGCTCCAAGTGAGAGACCCCCCCCAAGACTCTCATTTTACCTTTAGGGATCAAAAAGCCAGGACATCCAGGGACACCATCCATCCTTCTGCAGCTGCAGGGCAGGGACACCAGTTCCAAGGTCGGGTTGGATGGGGCTCTGGGCAACCTGGTCTGGTGAGAGGTGCCGCTGCCCATGGCAAGAGGTTGGCACTGGGAGAGCTGTGAGCTCCCTCCCAGCCGAAACCATTCCATGATTTTATGAGTATAGATCCTGGAGGACCAGCCTCACCGGGCACAGAGCAGGAGCAGGGGGCACAGCACCTCTCAGCCACCTCCTGGAAGCCCTGCTCACATCTCCTTTCTGCACGCAATCTGGGGACAGATCCTCACCCCACCTTCTTCTTCATCCCACCCTCTTCACCCCACCCAAGGTTCTGCATGGATTTCACCTGGGGGGTAGGCTGTGACTAACCCCCAGCAGCTCCTCAGCTGTGTGTGTGGGGAGGGGTAAATGTGAGGGGAGAGGGAGGCACTACCCCATCCCATGCTGTTCCCAGTAGATGGTCATCGTGGAACATCAGGTATTGGAAGGGACCTGGAAAGATCATCCAGTCCAGTCCCCCTGCCACAGTAGATCCAGTCACCCAGGAGGGTTTGAAAAGTGAAGGAGACTCCACGACCCCCCTGGGCAGCTCCTTCCAGTGCAGGTTGGGGTTTTGAGTGCTAAAATCCAGCCTTGCTGGGGTGACAGGAAGCTTCGTGCCTGAAGCACAGGAAGAGTTTCCTTTACTGTAACTCACAGGGAGCAAAGGAAATAAAAGCAGAAGAGCAGCTCAAGGAAGGTCAGATGATGGTCTGAGTCATGGGGTGATGCAAGGGATCAAGTGCAGCCCGGTGCAACCAGATGCCACCCAAGAACACAAACAGCAGTCACCTACCCCACATGGGAGTCGCTCCTCAGAGCAGAGCAGGCGGTGGGTTTCTTGGTTCCTTGCTGCGATGCTGTGGGTTTAAAACTCAGGGAAGGAGCTATCAGGGGGTGATGGAGCTTGAGGGTTGACCCCATGGATGTTGATCAAGATGGGAAGGGTGGGTGTGAGGAGGATGGAGCCAGGCTCTGCTCAGGGGCACCCAGTGACAGGACAAGGGGCACCCACCTGGGCATGTTCCTGTGCAACTGGATCTAGGGGATCCTGCTGTGGCAGGGAATGGCACTGGGTGATCTTTTGAGGTCCCTTCCAACCCCTGATGTTCTGGGATTCTGTGATAAAAAAGCAGTGACTGCTCCGTCCTGTCACCTGGGTTTATACAGGAACCAAGGTCCTTGCTCTCCTGCAGATCTCCTCCCTAACCTCAGCTCCCGCTCTTCATTCAAAAAAGTCTGAGAAGAGCATCTGCTGTTTGATTCCCACGCTGTATCCCTTTCAAAACGATGCAGAGCAGTGACTCCATCAGCCAGCAGCTCTCAGGACCAGCACGTTTCGGCTCCACGTCCAGCCCTGGCACTGGGGAGACACCATCTCATCTCTCGGTGTTTGCCCCTTCACCCGCCGATGGCTTCTGGGCTCTTCCTTGCTGCTGTTGAGTTGACACCGAGCGCGTCTGGTGAACTTGCCGGGGTGTCTGTTTGGAAGCCGGAGCATCTTCCTGTCAGATCTGGAAGCGGCTGGAGATCCGGGGCACTCGCTGCCGACAGCGTTCCTCCGCTCTCGTATTTATGATCCCCCCCTCCCCTAAATATTTTGAAGCTGAAGTCGTTAATGGCCGGAGGAATGCGGAACAGCCTCGGCAGCGCCGCAGCAGATCCCAACAACATCTTGACTAAATTAGAGGGGAGGTGGAGGGGAGGAGGGCTGGAACAAAGAGGCCGTTGAGGAGCTGGCACCGAGCGCCGGGAATTTATGTTCCAGCGAGGGGTGGCAGCAACCTACAGCTCTGCACATGGCCCGTGTCACACCCTGGCGTAACAAAGGAGTGTGTGTGCGGGTGTGAGCGGGCAGGGTGAGCGTGAGCGCACGCTCAGGGCTGCTCTGCTGCTCTGCGCTGCAGGGAAGGCTGCAGAAGGGCACCTGGTGTAGGGTTGAAACCCACCTGGCCGTGTTCCTGTGCCACTGGATCGAGGGGATCCTGCTGTGGCAGCGGGGTTGGACTGGGTGATCTTTGGAGGTCCCTTCCCATCCCTCATGTTCTGTGATTCTGCGATGGTTGGACTTGATGATCCCAAGGGTCTTTTCCAAGCTGAATGGTCCTGTGGTTCTATGGCGATGGAAACACCAAGGCTGTGAGGTCCTGATGCTGCATGACGAGGTTCCCCATCAGTGTGAGAAGGACCTTCTTGCCATAGAGGGTGACAGGGCCCTGGAAGGGGCTGCCCCAGGGGGCTGTAGAGTCTCCTTTTCTTGGGATATTTAAAACCCGCCTGGACGTGATCCTATGCAACTGGATCTAGGGCAGGAGGACTGGACCGGATGATCTTTGGAGGTCCCTTCCAATCCCTGATGTTCTGTGGTTCTGCGAAGCAGAAGGTTTTATTGCACAAGCCCTTCCTCAGGCTTTTTAAAGGGTTGTTTTAGGACAAGAGGGCAGAGCCTGAAGCTGCCAGGGGAGGGTTAGGTTGGATGTCAGGAAGCCCTTCCTCAGGGAAAGGG
>JAOXOE010028964.1:0-15217 GCA_028565055.1 Phoeniculus purpureus
CCCCAACTTTCCCCAAGACAGTCTCCAACCTTCTCCAACTAACCACCACCTCGTTTTGTTCATCCGTTTTCTTGGGATCGTATTCATAGTCATCGGGGCCAATCTTGCTAAAGTTTAATCTGTAAGAATGCTTGTCAAGCGAGAACCGTTTGCCAGCGGGTGGTGTAATGTTGAGTTTGAGGTAAGGGCTCGAGGCTGCGATCATGGAATACAACAAAGTGGTCAATCGCAGCACGCCAAACCAGATTGAGACCGGCCCCGAAAACAAAACAAATCAGTCGACTTACTCGTTCCTCCTCGAATCAATCCCCATGAGACTTTATCTTTGGGAACCTCTCTTGATCGGCCCAAGAGACCCATCCACTGCTCATGTGCCAACGTCTCCATTCTGATCATTTCCCTCATGACACCATCCGGCTCAATTCTCTGCACCTGACTCAACCTCCTAACTTGACGGGTCGGAAAGTACAAGAGTCCCAATGTGATGATACCGCCGGACGCCATCAAAAGCATGGCGAGGATGGACCTTCGGTTGAGCGCATTGAGCACATAGCTGACATAGGTTGCCTCCTCGTCGGGCGTTTGGCCCGTCGCCAAGGTCTCGGCTTGCGCATTTTCCTTTGTGGCTTCTTCGGCTTCCCTAGCTGATTGAAGGGTTAGGGTGTCGGCCGTCAGGAAACTAAAAGACGAGTTCCAATGTTAGAGCGAGGGTCTTTTTTTTTTCTCAAAAGAAAAAGAGGGTTTTGATCGACACTCACCATGCTGGGGCAATGGAAACTTTTAGAGACCAAAAGAGTCTGGTCAGCTCGATGTCGATTGTCCCATTGCAAGAGAGACACAAAGAGTAGAATAATATACTCACGGATCGCAACCCACAACAGAGCTGGATTGAAACCGTTGGGTCGGGAATACATGACTCGTTCCTTGACTTGTTCTCCCGTCTTTTCGTCTTTCCACGTTTTCGCCCATGGCCAGTCCAATACCCCAGACGTGTTGGTATTGGTAGTACGAGCCTTGGTTTTAGATGATGATGCTGCTGCTACCTATTGGGCGTAATGTCGGATCTGAGTGGTAGGTCGGATTGGATGCGATAACCGTACTGTGCTGACCCACGGCCTCAATGTCGATGGAGCCAGTCTGTACATGATGACCGCACAGCAGGTGGATGGAGTAGTTCGTTGCCTTGTTCAGATTACTTTCTAGTTGGGTGGGTTGCTATTGCATAGACTGCAACTTCGCTGCAACTCGCTCGCCGCTGAATTCCTCATAAAGCTGATTTGGCAGTCAACTTGTATTCTACTGTTTACTCATATACTCATACCTACAGTACTTTACATCACATCACAACTATCACACATAGGGAATGGTACAGTATGCTCAGCCACTGGATGTAGCCAATAAACAATTGTTTGCCGTCTGATCACGCCTCTAGGACGAAAAGTTCTCACTCGCCAGGGTCTCGACAGCTCGAGACGCTTCTGAAACCAACCGAACAAAAATGAGCTCGTTCCAAGCTCTTCTCGATCGCAAGAAACAAGAACAGAAAACCAAAGATTTAGCTGTAGCAGAAAAGAGAAAACAAGAGGAAGAACAAGGGCAGAGCACTTTGCAGCAAGAAAAAAGAGAAACCTGCTAACCAAAAAAATGCAATGGGAAAAATGTACAGGACTCTGCTCTGGGGAAAAACACGGCAGCAAAGGAAGAAGGCAAGTCAGGCTGGGATGAACATGCTGGTCTGAATGCACAGGGTCAGCATGGGTATACTGGTGCGTATTTTCTTCTCAGACCAAGGAGATCATTCCTTACCCATCGGGCTCCCATCCCACAGAAGTCCAGGCTTCTTTATTGCAAAGAGTATTAAAATAAAGCCAAAAAGAATCCCAGATAACTTTAGATTAGAGCCTTTTTAGTGTTTTCCTCATCCTGGCATCTTCAAACAAGGCGACAAGTGGCACCATCGTGATGTCCATACTGCTCATCACTGGAACAACTAGCAGGCTCTTTGGTCTGAGAAACCTGCTCTCTTGAGAGACAATCCCACTTCTGGGTCTTCCAGGACCAAAGGGTAAGCATGCCCAGGAACAGCACAGCCAGGAGCACCTGCCTCAGCTTCCCTGACTTTCAGGTGGGGCTTTCGCAGCGCAGCAGAGGCCAAAAGCAGGTGCCCACAGCCAGGCTGTGCCTGGGGGCAGCAAAACCACAGACTGGAGGGATGAGATTAATGACATGAATAACAAACAGCCGGATGCCAGCCCCGACCCCACACAGCTCAGATGGCAGCACAGGAGATTTGGGGCGGAAGAGAGTGGCTCAGAACCCAGACAAGCTCCCAAAAGAAGCTAGTCTCATTGAGGCTACCCTATTCCAGCTACGGACCTGCATCTTGGCCTTCACAAAGGCCAGGAAAAGTCCTGCACATTCTCTTTAGAAAGGAGCACAACAGTGAAAAGCCCCCAGTAGGAGAGTTTTCCTTTCAGCCTGACCTGGACTGTCCTTTGTATCCGCCACGAGGGCACGGCTGCCAGGAGCCAGCTCACCCGCTCAGGAAAGAGAAAAGGGAAGTTAATTTTCGCAGCCAAAAGAAAATAGGGAGCTCTTTTCAGATGGCAGGAATGTAGCCGTGATGTTCAGTGACTTGCATTTGCTTCCCAGCAATGTCTCTCTACAGGAAAGCCCCTGGACAGAAGTCTCTACGGGCAGCATTGCAACATGTGTTTGCCTAAACTTTGGTGTCTAAACCCGCTCCCAGGTCCTCATGCCAGCTCCTTGGGGAGCTGAGGAGTTTTCAGGGACATTCTGTCTCAGCCACCCTGAGCCTTGGCTGCCTTAAAGCAGCTGCATGTCTCTAGCAGGAAAAAAAGCAAACCTGCAACCCTGGCCTAGGGCTGCTCACGGTCTGACTCACCAGCTGAAAGCAGCAGAGCCTGAGTTTCCCCACCACATGCAAGCCAGGACACGACAGCAGCACTGTACTGCACCAGCAAGGCCAGGTTCAGATCAGAGGGGAACCAGTGCTGCTGCATCTCTGGCTCTGAAGTGCAGCCATTCTCCACCATCATGATAAGGAAATAGCGTTTGCTCCACATTGGGCTGCAGTGATGAGTGATGCTACTTCATGGCATTGCTCCTGTAACAAAGCTAGTGCCTCAGCCAAATTCCTCAGCTCCAGCACTGCACCAGCCAAATTCCTCAGCTCCATCACGGGACAATATCTGATCAGTGATGTCCCAATCCCTGCCAGGCTGTGGCTACGTGCCCTGCAGGCACTGTGCATGCCTCCACAGTTGGAGAGAGAAGAGAGCAGCCCAGCTCAGGGTTATTTCAGTACAGAGCAGACTGCACACCTTGCACAACAAGCCCCAGGCAGCAGCGTCAGGCAGTCAGCCCCGAACAGGTCACGCTGGTGACACTCACTGATTTCAGGGATTTCCAAAGGACAGCTGCTCGCTGAGGTACCTTCTTCACTGCCTTACGGCACTAATTGCAGCCTTGCATTACAAATGCTTTCTGCCACAGAAAGTCCCAACCATTCACAGCTCTTTCTTGGATAAAACTTTGGGAACTTCCCCCATTATAAAAGTTTTGTAAATCTGATGGGAGTCTACTGCTTCAGGAGAAGAGCTGCAAAAGCTTCCTGCAGACTGCATTCTCTGGATGTAGTTTACGTGGCAGCAGACAGCCATGTTGCAAGCACTCCCACAGGAGTGTTCACACACTTAACACTCAGCTCCATGTCAGACTTCAAAACGGGTAATGATGTCGGGAGACAGGCAAGATGCGTAGTGTAACTGCCAAAAACTCTGCCGCATCACGGGATGCCACGGAGAGAAAAACTGGGGACAAATCAGCTCAAACTCAGTTAAATAGTCATAGGGGGCTGCAGCGTTTCAGTTCCAGGCAGTTTTTAAAGTCAGCTGAGACATTTCAGCTCTGCTAGGGCAGATCACCTCCAGAGGACAGGACACTGCTGACAATCACAACACTGAGACTTACCTCTCCTAACACATAACTCTGGGTAAAAACATACCTGGACAGGGCTGTGATTCTGCTGGGCACAGCCCAAGCCATAGGACCTCCCTCTTCCACCACAGCTGCTGCTCCTGGAGACACAAGGTGACGGGACATGGGGACAGGCAGCAAACTGGATCCATAAGAACAACCCAAAACTGGTCTTGTACATGGACATCTTCCTATCCCAAAGCTTCCAGACACTGCAGTGATGTACACAGCTGAGGGTTCACTTGCCTCTCCCAGTGCCTGATTCCCCAGTGCCAGAAGTCAGTTCAATAAGTACAAGCACCTCTGAGAGCAAGGGGCAGATCAGGCTGTGCTTTGGACATCCCTGAAACTGCAGGCTGAGAGGTGTTGGCAGCATGATGTGATGGGCTTCCACAGCACTGCTCCCACCTCACAAGGCTCACTCTGTACTTTTTTCTTAAATTCCCAATTTGTACGCCTCTGGCTACCACCTAAAGCAGGATTATGGACTTGATGAAGCTTTGTCCAAGTTGGTCTGCTGCCCATTCATATCTGCACTGGCCAAGAACTTGCAGCATTATCCAAACTTGCAAAGGTCACTGTCAGCACGTGCAGGACCAGCCTAATGATTGGGGTTAAGTTACAAATCCTTGAAACCAGCCTGAGAAAAAGAATAAACAGGAAAACAGGAAAGTAATAACTGAAATCAATAACAAACATTACTAGAAAGACTGAAGCTTTCCAGCTGCCTGAGATTAGAAAAACCTATGTCTGCATCATCAATTTTTTACTCTCTTTTTACCAAGTGCATTTTGTTCATGAGAAAAACGCCGCATTTTGTCCAGTGAAACCTGCAGGAACTTTACCACTTCCCTGGTCAGCTTTGGCACACTGAACACACCTCATTCAGAACAAGGGAAATAAAAAGCAAACAAGTCAAGCCCTTAGTGACCAAGGTAGGACTGAGAAAAGAGAGGTTAGACTGAAAAGGAGAACCTCCTGTCCAAACACGAGTATCTGAAACAATATTCGTAGAGCAAACACTGGAATGACCAGTATTTTGCACACCTGCCCCGTACCAGAAGGCAAATCTCAAGATAACAGGAGCACTTCTGAAGAAGGGATTAAAATAAAAGCACATTCAGTCCTTTGTTTTAAAGCCACATGACAGGCCATAAGTTCCTTCAGGCTGACTCCCCACAAACAAGGCAAGGGAAGGTCATCAGCTCTGGTGTCCCAAAATATTTACTCAATCTAACATTACTCTGACTGGTTTTGAACAGCCCTTTCCAAAGTCCTGCACCATCATTTTTATGCCATACCTTTACTACCATAGAAGCAGCCGCAGAAGTAAATCTTTGTAAGGTAGAAACAGCGCCGTGGAATCCCAGCCTACAGGGAGAGGAGGCTGAAGGTGTGTGGCCCCCGCTGTGCACCATTCAAGGGCCAGACTTGAAGACTGCAATCTAACTAAAACTGTGTCAGTAATTTAGAAGCCTGGATGAATGACTCAAGCTGACCAGGGGCCAAAAGGCTGAGAGAAGACTCCCTTGTGAAACAGGCTGGGGCATTTTGGTGGCCAAAACTGATTTAAAACTTGGGTTTAGATCTCATCTGGCCAAAAGCCACAGCCTGGGAAGCACGTCTGCTGGAGGACGTTGGTATGTTCTGTGCGACTCCGCACAAAGGCTTGGGATACCAGTTCTTATTTTTAGTGCTATTTTCATTTCTTCATGTAATGAGTACAGTGTTTCAGGCAGCCCTGGAGGAGCAGGAAGGACATGTCCTGTAATAAAACTAATTAATTCATGTGGAATTTCTAGTCATGATTGTGAAAGTGGTGAAATTCCTCACTCCTGAAAAGCTGCCAAAATGGCCATTAATCTGGCTGTGGTCACAAGCAGGATTCCTGTGGCCTCCTGCAACACCCGAGCAGCCCCTAGGACAGAAACTGCAGAAACCAAAGTGGATGTTGTTGTTTCCTCACACCAACTCCCACAGCCCAGATTTTCCTAAACAAGACAGTTGCCTCAGAAGGCTCCAAGCCAAATTCCTGAGCGCTCCCAGACCTTCCCAGACCTCCGAGATCAGCCCAAATCAAGCATTTCAGCATTATTCAACGCTCTGCAGAGCAACTGCTTCTACCTGGCCAGCCTTGGCCATGCTGTCAGTGACAGGTGCCCCGAAGGGTTCAAGGTACTGAATTTGCCCAGGCAGTGGGAAGTCAGACTCCTCCACAGAGGAACTCCAGGCAAGAAATCTCATCAACCAAAATCCCTCAATAATGCAGAAGAATTGATGGAATCACTCTCACTCCCTGTAAGCTGGAGGTGACAGGGTCTGTGGGCCCGGCAGGGAAAAAAGCATGGGATAAACTTATTTTAGTCACTAACTCAGCAACAACAAAAAGATCCAGAATACCCACAGGGAGCTGACCTGTTGTGTAAGAAGGCACCATTTTGCCATAATCTCATTTTTATTTCCCAAATCTGGCCTGCTTCTTAAGCTCAGCAATGGATTAGAGGGTTAGCTGCTAAATAACAACTCTAGCCCAGTCTCAGGAAAGGAAATATTCCCTGAACACCAGTAGAAACACAGACCTACTGCCCCAAATGTCCTGTGTAGTGGATTATCTGTAACAAACTGGCTTTCTAACAGTCTAAACAAAATCCTCCCCAAACCGTGTCTGCACAAGCCATGGAGGCAGCATAACTCACCATGGCCAAAGGAAGAGGTCTCCTACTGTGGACAACTATTGCTCTATTCCTTCTCAACCCAGTTTCCATCGTAGTGGGTGATTTCTCTGTCCATTCCCACCACAGTCAGGTCAAGATGGTGCAGCAGTGATTTCTCTGCCATTCTATTAGTCTGGTTCACAGGATGTTCAGAAGAAAGGAAAATGCCCTCCACACATCAGGAATCATAAATCAAACTAATGGCCCTTGGTTAGTTGTGGGTACTGTGCTAGAAAACTCAAACAGCTGTTGGACCCCAACAATGCAGAGAGAGAGAAAGAGAGGGGTCCATCAAAGGAACATTATCCTCAATCAGTTGGACTAAGACAGGCCTTTACAGAGTCTGGAACAGTTCTTCTGACTTTTAGAAAGCAGCAGTAAGACTTATCACTCAGCATTTTCATTACAATGGTTTTGCTGCAAACCTACAAGAGCAAAGCAGCTACCGTGTGGAGGGTGGATTGCAGCACCCCTGACAAGTGTCCCCAAGAAACAAGGTACAATTCACCAGTATAAGGGAAAAAAACCAACCACAGAAAGTCCTGTGCCTACTGGGTTGACTTCACTGGCAAACAGGAACATCATGGTGGCCAAACACTCTCACCCTACAACCTCCACTTCAAACTCCCAGCAGCTAGGACCCAGAAGACACAATCCAAGCACTGGACAGCCCCATATCCAGCTGCCTTGGATTATCCAGGCTTGGCAGCTACACATCCCTGCCAGGACTATGGGCCAGAGCCCCAGCATCAGCTCTGGGCCTCAGTGGCCCAGGAGGATGGAGCCCTGCACCAGCCACCCCTCCCAGCCCTCTTCCTCATGCCATTCCTCTTCACAAAATCTGAGTTGTTCTCCCCGTTTCTCTTGCTTTCGATGTGCCAGACGAAACAGCAGCAGATGGAGGCGAACCACTCGCCTGCAGAAAGCGCTGATAGACAAGCGTTTCCACATGGGCTGTGTAGGAGGGCTGCCACAGCACCGGTCACAAACCCTGCATCCCCCTGGCTCAGCTTGCAGCCAAACAGCACACTAAATACTGCATGCAAAACCTCCTGGATTCAAACAGAAAATCACCTCCGAGCAATTTTGCATGAGCAAAAAAGTTCAGATCCTGGCCAGTTCCACCGCTTCTGCTCATCTGCCTTCACTGGGGCTGGTCACAATCTGTCCTGCTCCCCTTGAGAGCAAAATTTGGGACTTCCAAAATACAGTGCCCCCTCTATCCTCCAGGAGACAGGTCACACTGGGACACACATGCCTGATCTGTAGAGGTACCAAACCAGTCTTGGAGGATACACAATAACTGTGCATAGACATATTTCTCTTAAGTCTTTGCCTAAAGTAGTCATCACATCATGTTTGCCTGTAATTAGATGTCAACTCACATGTTTAATGAGGCCACACGTGGCCAATTCATAAGTGAGAAACACCACCTAGCTTACTGGCAGAGACTGCTGAAATCAGGCAAAGATGTCTCAGTCAGACTTGCTTGCTGAAGGTGGTTTGTCTTTGTGGAAATAATAATGAGTCTGGATTTGCAATCTGTTAAATCAGCAGAAAACTCACCCTTCCAGAAAAGTGAAGATTTGGTTGGGTTAACCCCCCACCATAGCCCAGACAAAGACCTGTGTAATGGAGCATCTGATGTGCACTAGGATAAGGAGGGGGTGAGGCACAACAGCCACTATGTCAGCTCAGATGGGATGAAAGGCAGCCAAGAAAAATCTGCACATGTTAGGACCCCCAGCAAGGATTTTTCATTCTCTTCACACCAGAGCACACACCATGGTTAGCCTCCCACAGCATACCTGGCACCCATGAGGCATCATTGTGTTGCACATCACACAGCAAAGGGATACCTAACACAACTCACTCCTCCATACAGACCCAGGGCACCAGTGCAGCTCTCCCCACAAAGCTAATGCCACCAGGTAAAGCTCCACTTTCCACTGAGGACAAACCTACTTCTGGCAGATGCAAATAATCAGCAAGAACAAGACAGAAAGCCAAGGCAAGTATGTTCAGTGCGTGCTGCTGAAGGACACCTTCCAAAGTGGTTACACACACACACAGGTGCAGGCAGCATCTGCCCAAGGAAGAGCCAGGAGTGAAGAAGGGTGGAAGCGATAGTGGAAGCACATGCAAGGACAATGACTCTGCATCCCTCTGATACAGAAGGGGTCTGAGCAGCCACTGGATCAATGTTATGTATTTCACCCTGATTCAAGGAAATAAAGCAGGAATTCTTAAACCTGGAGTCTCCTCCTCCTGTAACAGAAATGCTCTAAAAGCATCCTCACACTTCACCTTACAATTCCTCTACATTCCTACTGTATCTGCCTAGAGCAAAAGACCTTCTCTAAGGGAATCTGAGTTCCCAGAAGGGAAAGCAGATGTGGCCATGCTCGAGAAGCTGTCATGACCCAATACAAGCAGAAACACAAAAAATCCACCAAGGAAACCGCTGTTCCCTCTAGCTCCTTAGTGCTGAACACAAGTGCAGGAAAAGCAGGTACATGAGTGCTGGTGGCCACTGGGATGAAACCCTGCCTTCACAAATCCAGTGGTGCTTGTGGGTAACAGTGACAGCTGCTCATTGGGCAGATAAATTAGCCCCAGCCAATGCTGCAGGCAGGTCTGGTACAGAGTCATACACAACACCTCTCACATTCCAGTTTTCACTGTTTTGCCTCTCAAATTGTTTATCTCGGCTCAATTCCTGGATGTGGATAAAACAAACGACATGGACTTTCTCACAGACAAGGCTTCTTGCTGTTCTCTTGACAAATACCACGCTCAGCGAGCATGAGCCCGAAACCCAGAGGGAAGGAAACAACTGCAGAGGGCAAGAAGGAAACAGATCATTTGCCAAGGGACAGCATGAAAACACATTTCTCATTTGGGCCAGAATCTTTAAATCTTCCCAGGCTTCCTCCTCCCTCCAAACCACCGTTTTCACACTGCCATCACCCCCACCACAGCAAATTCTAGTGGGACTGAGGCAGCGGGTATCATTATTTTCTAAAGGCTGCTCCACAAGGTTTTATTTATTGTCTTAATATTTGAAGATGACAACTACCCCAGAGCCGGACCAGGTTATCTTTTGACCAGGCACAGCTGCTGTGAAGGAGCTGGGAGACTTGGTCTACCTGCTGGCAAAGCCCCAGAGGCAATGAGGACAGAGAAGCCATGCGTTTTCTTCGTTCACGTTATCAGCCTTAGAGCTATTATTAATTCCACTGCACTTTTAATAACTGCTTTCAAGGCAAGGAGCTCTGCAGACGCTAGGCTGATCCTGGTACTGTGGGCATTCTGACACACTCCTGTGGATCTGGTTCTTGCAGTTGGCTTCTCTGGTATCTAGTAAAGTCCAAGCTCTCATAAGCCAGGCTGAATGCCTGGTTGCAGCATTCATAACTGACCTCTCCTGCTCATGTATTTTGCCTCAAAAGGCATCTAGCATAGGACGAGGGCATCACTCAGAGCCTGCCTCTGCTCTATTACCAACACAGTTCCTTCAGGACATCTACCATTGCATTAAGTTTGGGCAGCCTGACTGACAGGGTCAGAAGTTGTGGGGACAGAAGGACTCATACACACATGCAGATCATGACAGATGCTTCATTTCCTTATAAAAGCAGGAGAAAAGCAGAAGTCTGGCAAATCAGTGGATGTGAGAAATGCACTCAGCATTACTGGCATGGTTTTCAAGCTGCTGTTAAATTCCTCTTATATTATGCTACCTCCAGCCTCAGACTCTCCTGTGTTTTGGAGCAATACATTAAACTGTCTTTGAGCAGCTGCCTGCCAAGGGGAAATGGAGGTTTTGACATTTGACCTGTAAGGAAGGATATGTGGCATTTGGGACTACCCAAACAAGGATTTTTGTTGGATACTAAAATAAGCTGTGGTTTTAATTGTTAACTATTTTGACACTGTTTTTTTATCGTGGGAGTTCACACTGGAGTTCCTGACCAGGTGAATGAGGCAACCCCAGCCCTGCAAGTTCAAGTTTGCCTGGGGCTACATTCTTCACAGAGTTCTCTTTCCTTTTGGAAAAGTTACTTTGCACTGGCATGGACTAAAAAAACCACAATTGTTTTAATAAAGAAGTGAGATTCCAAAGCAGGACACAATAGCCAGCAGTGGGTTCTGAGGCAGATGCCACTGAGTTAGTACAAATATCCCCACAACAAAATAAAACAATACTACAAACTCGACTGAACTGCACTAGCAAAGGGGGAAAAAACCCCTCCCTTAACTGGTCAGCTTTGAGCAGTGACTCAAGAAGCTTTTAGTCTGAGTGGAAAGGTTTTATTCCTGGGACCCTGTCTCCACTAGGAGAGGTACTTCAGCTAGTCTCACAACTTGGGCAAGACAATTTAGGTCATTTGCTGACAGTGCTAAGATTTGTCCTGCTCCAGCTCCTAGCTCAAGTTCACACCTTGGAGCAGCACTGGCATCCTAGTGCATCTTGTGTCAGTTCAGGTCATTGATCTGACCGAAAACCATTGACTTGTTTCCTGAGGCAGGTTTTCTGCAGGATTAGCTCCTGAACCAGCCTGCTCTGACACAAGGTGAGAACTAAACGCAGCAGCAGGAAGAGAGGACATTGAATTTGAGAGCTGGGCAAGACCATGCAAGCTCCTGATTTCAGTCCACAATGGCCAAAGCAGAAGGCAGCATCCTCATCCTCTCGCTGAGACTGAAGTAGAGTCTGAGAGATCCTGATAGCACCTGAAATGCCTCTAAAAGCACATTATGTCTCCAGGATCTATTCAGTCATGGGTCACCCCAGACCTGCTTGGAGAGAAGACAGCTGTCAAGGCCGGGGACAGTATCTGCCAAACAGACTGGTAACATGACGTACACACAGCCCTCACTTTGCTCCTTGTGTCTCTGTGAGCTAAGACATGTCACTTAGTCCATCTGCAAAACAGCGTCCCAAGCTCGCTGAGGTGCTGAAAGAACAAACACACTTGACATTGGCATGAACTCTGCAAACTCTGTGTGCACAATAACAACCCTCTGTCCCCTGTTCAGGCAGTTCCAGTCAGCACTATGCGAAGTTTGTTACACGATGAGCTGAAATAAAATCAAAAAATAAAGTGGGGTCTAGTGGCATCAAAACTATTCCAGAGGCCCTGACCCCTGCATGTGCTGAGGCTCCATCTCACTCCCACCGCTGATGGGAGTTCATGCACTCGCCTCCCCTGGGTGGGTAGAAGTTCTGAGCCTGATTTCCAGACTGCTGCTGTTTTGTTCCAACATTCCCAACATCTTCAAAATACCCAAAGCCTCTTGTGCAATGAGCAACAGCCCCTGCTTCCTAGCTACATGGTGGTTTATGTTACTTTCCGCCTACAACCATCTCAGGATTGGCTTTACAGACCTAAGTGGAAGACTAAACAATGCTGGAGCCACAGCAGGAGAATTTGCAGTTTTATTCCTTGTTTCATTTGGGCAATCCTTCTGCCTCTCATCAGGGACAAAAAAACTTGCCAGCCTCTTAATTTAGGAATAGCACGAGCTCTGCATTCCAGTCCTGAATCAGCCAAAGGAGCATTTTCAAGCTGGAAAGGGGAAAAAGGGCAAATACCTTTAAGCACAATTTAAGGGGAAAAAAAAAGTCTCAACACCTGCCTTTTGCAGGCAAAAACCTGCTCTCCGGGCACTCTTGAAATTAGCTTGACATCAGCATTTGAAAGGATATTCCCATCCTCGCTCTTTGGGTGCTAGACTGCTTCTCCCAGACTGCTTGAAAGGAAGAGGAAAGCTCTGCCCTGTGGACGTTTGCAGGCACAAGGATGGATGAGTATCAAGGGAAGCTGACAGGTTCGGGTTTTGGTTTTGTTGTGGGTTTATATGTTGTTGGTTTGTATTTGATTTGTTTCTAAAGGCTACAACAACCTGTTAAAAGTTTTGTAATCTGAAGAGAGCTCTGGATGTCCAAACTCCTCAGCCAAGACACGATGGACCTTGAATGTTCCAGCTGCACGTTTCACATCACGCTGGCTAGGGATGTACCAGTGTTTTTATTATTCACCCCCTATGGACTTCACAGAGCACTACATACATTAAAGAGTTGTTAAATTGTGCACATTACACACAAGAGATATGGTCAAATAAAAGAATAAAGTTAATAAAATCAAGCAAAACACCCAGTAAAGTAACATGATTCTGAGGTACATATAAGCAAAACCCACAAGCAGCACTGAGAAAATCACCTCTCCACCCGTCACTGCAATGCTCTCTGCCCCTTATACTCCTCCCCCAGCTCCTTTTAAAAGCATAAGCCTGGAAGTCAGCACCAGATTCCTTAAATTTAAATGCCCTTGCCTTCTTCGGGAGACTGTAAAATTCACTCCCTTGACATTCAAATTCTGTAGCCAAGCAAGATTTCACATCAACATCTTCCCTAGACTCCCAGTCTCCAAGCACTTCACAGCTTGGGCAAAGAGTGGGGACAAGAGTGGGGGCAGCCACCAGCACAGCCTGGGTGCACAGAAGCAGCAGCTTATGATGTGCAAAGTTTCCCATGCTGCTGGTTTTATTTCCTTTCCTTCTCTCCATCTTTCCTTCTGGACTGAGGCAGCATGCGCAAGTACCCAGAGCAGTGTCTGCAGCTACCCAGAGCAGAGTGTGTAGTACCGAGCTGTGCTCCCATCTTCCTCTGGCAGCAAAGCCAAGAGGAATAGCTAGGTCCACACAGCTTTTTGATAAATAAGAGGGAAGAGAGGGAATTCAAAGTTGTATTGCTAATCTGGTTATGCAGACAGGGTCAGACCCCAGTCCTAACCAGAGAAGCAAAACCAGTAAGGAGGCAGAAGTGAAGGAGGAGTGATTTAAAAGTAGAAAGTGCTGGTTTCTACTCCCAGACGTGATTGGGCAGTTTTTCACATCCCATGGAAAGGGAAAGAGCTTGCAGCCGATTGCATTAATAAAACCAAACTCTGCTGTATCAGCATCTCAGGAGCGCTCCCTCCCGCAGCTACTGCAGCAACAGGTCAGGAGCCTGCTGCAGTCTTTCCTTGGGGCTGTGCCCTCGCGGGATGCTCCCCTTGCATCGGCACCCAGGGCCTGGACCAGGGTGGGCAGAGTAGGCTAAGACACCCACAGGAGCCGGCAGCGGCCATCCCAGCTCCAAAGTGGGCTCTGCTCGGAAGGTTGCCATAGCGAACGGGCTCCTCACATAGCAGGGCCCCCGCAGCCCCGCAGCCATCCTCTTCCCACCAGGCAGCACATGATCCTTCCACACCGCCTCTCCTCGTTTCTTTGGGGCATCCAGTACGTACCCTCAAAGGTGAATTTACTCCCAGATCTGAACCTCCACCTCCCTCCACTCCTTGAAGGACTCCCTTTCACTGCATCTCCCCAAATATCACCCTTTTCCGCCCCCACGGGTTCTCCAGAAGACCCCAATTCCAACCTGTGGCTCAGGGCCGTCCCTGCATTCCCCACGCCCCATTAGACTCCATCCCTGAGGCTCCTGCCCGGCTCCCAGAAAACCTCCGGAACACCGAGTAAACTGCAACCTCCAATATTCCACTCCCCATCCACCAAAGGGATGCTCTCACTCCTTCCAGTGTCCCTCTCATTCCCGCGACCTTTGTCGCTCCCTGAACTCTTTCTCTCCCCTCTCCTGCAGCGATCCCCACTCTCTGCCCTCCTGAGGGATCCGTCTGCCCCAGGAGGACCCCCTTAGATCACTCTTTTAAGATCGCTGAGTCCCTTGAGCAAGCCGGTATCCCGCTGCCCCCGGCGCTCGGTCCCATGTGCGCGGTGCGCGGTGTCCGGTGCACAACGCGCTGTCCCCGGTGCCCGGAGCGCAGTGCCCGTTCCCCAGCGCCCAGTGCGGTGTACGGTCCTGCTCGTTGGTGCCTGGTCCCCACCACCCAGGTCGCCGGTGCACAGTGTGCGGTTGCGGTGAAAGGTACCCGCAACTCGGAGCACAAAGCCCGCTTCCCAGCACCAAGCCGCCGGCGCCCCGTGCGCGGTGCCCAATGCCGGTAGTCGGCGCGTGGTCCCTTGCACCAGGTCGCCGACGCCCGGTGCCCAGTCCGGGTACCGAGTGCCGGTGAGCAGGGCTCCGTGCCTAGCGCGCAGCGCGGGGCGCTCCGTGCCCTGTTCCCGGTGCGCGGCTCCTCGGGCGCTGCTGCGCCGGAGCCGCGGTTGTTGCTGGGGCCAGCTGCGCGGTGCCGGGCGGTGCCGGTCGCTCTCACCTGCGGGGCGCTCGGCGCTGGCGCCGTATTCGGCCGTGTCGCGGCGGCGGGCGCAGGTGCCCTGTCCCTGCACCAGGGCTTGAAGCGGCAGCTCGGCACCGGGGTCGGGGTAGCAGCGCAAGCCGGCGGCGCAGCGCGGCGTGTAGACACCGCACGCCTCGGCCTCCAGCCGGGCGCACACCGGGCAGCAGCCGCAGCCGGGCTCCCGGACCAGCTCGGGGCAGGGCGGGCGAGCGGCCGGGGGACAGGCGGCCAGGCGCTCCGCCGTGCAGGGCGGGCAGC
>JAOXOE010028965.1:0-15216 GCA_028565055.1 Phoeniculus purpureus
TGGAGTCCCCATCCCTGGAGGTGTTGAAGGACAGCCTGGCTGTGGCCCTTAGTGCCCTGGTCTGGCTGATGGGGTGACATTAGGTCCTGGGCTGGGCTGGATTATCTTAGAGGTCTTTTCCAGCCTCAATAATTCTGTGAGCCTTTGACATTCTGTCACAGCATTTCTCTTACCCTGATCAAATACGATCTCCAAGGTTTCTCATCCTCAGATTCCAGCCTTTTCCATGCTGACCAGAAGCCTGATCCTTGACTGGATGTCACATTTTTACAAGCCAGAAACATTGCCATCACATGGAAGAAGTGACTTGGCCGAGAGACTAAATTTAAGAGTTAACTGAAAAGATCATTTATACCACCAATGTAGGTCAGATGCAGGTCTCCTTCACAGCACAGACTATGACCATCACTACTTTCCCTTGCTTCTTCAGCAAAGGGAGACTTTGATCAGGTTAAGATCCCTTAGAGCCTAAAATAAAACACAGGCAGAAGCTACCATGAGGATGAGTGGAAGAACCGGAGAACCATGCGCTCCTCAACAAGGTGGAAGAGAAGCCCTGCTGAAAGTAGCTCTGTGAAGGTACAGAAAGTAGGAAATAATTCTCAGCCTTCTTACAATACAAAAGGTGCAGTTAACACCTCACAGTAAGAAGAATGTGTCAGTAGGCTGACTGCAGGATGCCTGTCCCTACAGCAATGCTGGTACAACCCAGGGCAATGCTAACACCTTTGCTAAGGGAGTTTTGGCAGTAGCAGCTACAGTGGAAGTGCCACCTAGCCCTCAATTTTCCCTACTCAGCCCAACATGATTGTGCTTACACTGATATAATCAAATTGGAATAAATTACCCTTTTTCTCCTTAGTGATTGTTATTTATCTCGAGTGGCTGTGAGCTCTGGTTTCGCTGCTATCTAAATAACAACTAAATTAATGTTGGTACTTTGATTAGCATGGCGAGAGCCTTGAGCTGCTTCTTTTATGATCATTTCAAGAGTGTTTTTGCACTCAACAGCTTTATCATAACATTTTCAGATGCTAGGACTCACAGAGCATTTAGCAAATTGAGAATGGATATCAATACAGCACCAGCAGCTTGAAGTGCAATGTTACCCCATTTTATAGATGGCAATGCAGAAAGGATGTTGAGAAGCTTCTGCACAGCCACGCAGGGAGCTGTAAGCAGAATGCATATAACAATTATTTCTGTAATTTTAAGGATTTGCTTAATAGGGAATACAGAAAGTGTTTACATGCAATTAAGCACGTTCCCAGTTGCAGGGATGACTCAGGGAATGTTTGAGCAGGTGTGTGAGCACAGTCACACCTACCCAAGCAGGACTGGGAATGTGAAATTGCCTTTTTATTATCGCACTGGTTGGGTAAACAGCCGGTAAGAAAAATCGATAGGAAAACTTTCTGCCAAGGTAAATACTTTCTAAGATACTAATGACGTTTAAGGCAATCCCCAGGTGTCTTTATTTTCTTCCTGAATACGTACAATACGCCTCAAACCCACTACACAACCCTAATAAACCGTTAGGTACCTTCTGTTACAAGCATAGAGCCTACAACAAGGTGTTGGATTCTGTGTACTGGTTGGAGAAGGAAGGAGTACACGGTCTCATCATTGATTCAGTCGATGGTTAGGACCAATGAAAAACTCCGCTGGTGTCCCTGGAACCAGGAATTCTCAGGATTATAGATGCGGCAGCAAGAAGCATCACTGATATTTTTCATCTGGCCCAAAGTCCAGCTCAGCAACATTTTCCAAAGTTGAAAAATTTACTTCCATCAGTTCTAAATATATGAGGAGTTAAATATAGTAAACCTCCACTTGAAAAATCACAGCTAAAGCTAACATACACTCCGTCTCAGTCTGTGCACCAGCTGTGGGTAAAAATGTGCTGAAAAGTAGAACATTTTGTCTCTTTTCATTTATCAAACATTCAGTTGCAAACACACAGTCATCTGTTTAAGAAGAGCTGAGAATCTGTTAAAATTATTCATTTGATGGTTTTGTGAATTTCAAGCACAGTTTTCCCTGGAATTTCAATTCTCAGGTAACTTTTTCTGGCTAACGCTTTCAATCAAGACAAAAAACTTTGGTTACTGCAGGTTGGGTTTTTTCAAATGTACATTTTTGCAACTTTTTTTCCCGTTTCTTTCTTCAGCTATGGAATTAATTAATACAAGCAGTGCCGTTTCTCTAGACAGTTGTGAAAGATATATCCACATCGTGCCCACAGACTGATGAATGAAGCAAACAAATCCTGGCATTATTTCGCTTCCCTTTTCTATCCCAGGTGCTCATTGCTAATGTGTTGTTGTTGTTGACTTTGACATTTCCATCTTTAAATACAATTTTCACTGTCTAGCACACAAAAGAATTCTTTATAGTCAAGGCCAAGAGAAATATATTGCCTTCTCCTCCTATTCCCTCGCTAGCTCTGTCCCATTTGACTCCCAGCACTAATCCTCCTCATCATCACCCTCGTTCTTTCTTCCCTGCACATTCCCTTAATGTTTCGCTCTCCTCTTTTCTTGCAAACAAATACTTAGCCCCTGCCATCTTAAAAAAGCCTGATCGCACCAGCACAGAATTGTTGAGGCTGGAAAAGATCTCTAAGATCATAAAGCCCAGCCCGTGAACTAACATCACCACAATGATGATCCTTCCATTGCCCTTTCTCCTCTCTTCTCATTTTTTTCCTCTTTTTTCAGTCCCTTTTTCTTTATTCTTCTCCTGAGTTCTCTGGAGATGCTTTTCCATCTCTCCCTGGTGGCCCTTTCTCCTCACTCCGCACCAGATTAACTTCCTCCACTTCTCTTCCCATAGATTTCTTCAGTTTTTCCAAAGAACCCCCTTCCAAGGACAAGAATATTGCAAATCATAAAATCATAGAATGTGTGGGGTTGAAAGGGACCTCCGAAGGTCATCGAGACCAATGTCCCCTACAACAACCAGGGATGTCTCTACATCTCCCTTGCTTCTTCTTCAACTGAAAACTCGTTCATCTTTTTTTAAACCACCAATTGCCTAATTTCTTGCCAGGTTTGGGGTGTCTTTCCTGATCTAAACTTCCAGGGCTCCACCATCTTTTTTGTCCTCTTCACTCCCCATAGGGGAGGACAGGCCTTCAAGACCCCCCCTACACTTTTCACAAGCAGCCTTGATGTATCTTCACACTCAACGACACCATCCCACTCGACTACCTCCTCATCCTCTCTCAAACACTTCCTAAAATCTCGTGGTGTTCCCAGTGACAGGAAGAGAGTTCATCGCAGCGCTGGCACCGAACTGTTCCGCGAGGGAACCTCCTACGCCCCGCGATAAAAATAAACAACAACACTCAGAAATATTGAGGAGAAACCATATGCTTTGGGGTTTTTCGGCTATCACCAAAAAGAATGGGAATCGTCGCTACTCAGGATCCCACACATCAAGTAAAAAAAATAATAATAATCAATCTTCCCGATAAATGTGAAGCACAGAGTCTGATGGAGCGCCTCAGCTCTATTTTTTCATTTTAATTCTCTATTTTAGATTGTTGAAGTGTCTGTTCTGTTATTTTTTTCCTCCCAACACTCAGCCCCAGACAGCTGGAGGTGTTTAAACAAAACCCAAAAAAAAGCAAGTAATGTGCAATTTTTTTTCCCCCCACAACACGCAGAATTCCTATTCTTATGTTAGTTTTTATTCTTAGAAGCTTGAGCTGAAATTTGAGTTCCACTGCAATGCTCCCACTAATTGCCTTGAATAATTCAAATTTTACCACTCTCAAGGGCACGACTGGAGCCAGACTGTTATAAGCCATAAGTTGTTACTCTGGAGCCAACAAAATAAGTCTGGTTTATGCTGTAGAACACGCTGGGCTTAAATTACATGATGTTGTTTGCTTCGAATTGAAGTGAGTGAATAAAAAATGAAAAAAACCAAAATCGCGGTGGATTGGTCTGGCAAAGGAGCCAACCAATAAACACGGAACAAGCCACGTTTTACTTCTAAAGCAGCGGGACTACATCGAAATCACAGCGTAACCCTAAAAACCCTACTTTGCTGAACAGAATTAGAACAAAAGCCCAAAAGTGTGGGATCTTTCTATTTCTGGCTCAAGAGAGAAATTCTGAAGCTGCTGCTGATTTGAAATGGGTCCTGAAGAGAAGGAAGGGAGGAAATTAGAATTTTTTTTAACTTACCAAATTGTCTTGCCTGTGTAATAACACTGAGCACGACTGTCACTCTGAAGACATATTAGCTCATTTAGGTAATTAGTGTGAGCAGCATGTTTCCCTGCTTATTCCATTCAATTATAGGGTGCTCACTTTGTCATTACTGGAGTATCTTAATGTGACTTGTAATTAGTGTAATTACAATCCAATGTTAATTATATCTGCCACTTAGACATAATTTTATATAGTAATGGTCTTATTCTCAATAACCTTATTATGTTGTTTATTCAAACAGGAATTTAGCCTTCTTTCATGCGTCGAATATGGAGATTGCAGAAAGTACTGCCTGTCATTTCTGTCCTTATGACTAGGGGAGCTTTGCGTTGCAAAATCATATTTGGGGCAATCAATGAATGGAGAAAACCAAATTATAGAGACTGATTATTAGAGACATGCTGAACTAACAAAAATAATGTGCGCAGGAGGCACATTAAGACCTACTCTGGTTCATGTGTGCTGCGGGGAGACAGAGAGCTCAGCATCCGTAAGCTAACCAGAGAACAAGAGACTCCAGTAGAGAAGCCAATATATAAAGAAAAATATCAATAAATATATAAACATGCTGGTGGTAGTGGGGGTGTTTCTGCTTCTCTTGTTCACAGGGTAATAAAATTCATAAATAAAATAACATTTATAAATAAAATAACATTTATTTGACACTTAGTTTAGACCAGAGAGAGGGAAGAAATTGTTTCAGCTGAGGGTGGTGAGAGCCTGGCCCAGGTCGCCCAGAGAGGTGAGAGAAGCTCCATGCCTGGAACCATCCCAAGTCAAGTTGGCCCTTGGGGCTCTGAGCAACCTGCTCTGCTTGGGCATGGCCCTGCTCATTGTAGGGGGTGGGACTAGATGAGCTTTGAAAGTCCCTCCCAACCCAAACCATTTTATATTCTATGATTCTATGAAACAACATCCCGGATAAAGCTTCCCAACGGCACTGACACCTTTCAGCTCACACGTCTGATAAGGGAGTTATTTGTTCACAGGGATCAACAGCCACACTGTGAGTTTAGTTCAGATAAGGAGTGGGGTTGTGCCCATCTTCCCCTGTTTCCTGAACTCTGCTTCACCTTCTGGGGTTGGACTTCTCATGGATGAAGCACAACTTTAAGCCATGCTCCAGGAAACCCCTCGATGCCCTGACAAAAATCGCTCCATGGCACCAGACCACAAGAAATCCGAATAAAAAGGCACTGAACACAGCCAGAGGATTCTCAGCACCCTCTTGCCCCACGGATCTGCTCCCACTGGACCCCACCGCTTGCTGCTACAGCCATAAGCAATTCCAGTAGTAAAGTCAGAGTAATTCTGCAATGTAAGGTTTTATTTGAACTAGCCCTAGATGGGAATAAAACCTTTTTGGAAGTAAAGAGTGCTCCAGACCCAGATGACATCCTACCCCACACATCATTAGCTGCTGTCTCTAACATACACAATTCCATATAGTTAGATTAAACCCCCCTAAAACAGCCAGACAAAACAACTCACGTATTTCTCCCCCCCACCTCAGAGGCCTGAAAGGACAAGGAACACATGACAAATATTAGTCATTTTACCTAATGCTGAAGGGTAGCATAAGAACTAGAGGAGTGAAGAAGGGAATTTGGCAGCTCTCTGGGAGATGGAAACTGAGATCCTCCCTAATCCATGTCTTTGACTGGGAGTCTGAAAAGGGTTTCAAGCTTTGAGCTCACTCTTTGGAGGCTAATGAATCACTCAGATTTCCACGGCTCAGGGTGATGTCCCAAGACAGCTGGCAGCCTTCTTGGAGCTTAAGAAAATCAAGAAGTTTCAAGATGAGAGTAGTGAGTGAATAAAAAGTAAACCAGGGGCACACAGACCAAAGACTGTTGTTCTGGCTAAACCAGCTGGATAACCAGGAAATGTTCTCTAGTGTTGAGGAGAGGCTTAAGGAGCTAAATCCAGTGTTGTGAGCTAAGCTACTCCTTTGCTCTCTGCTGCTAAGAAGCCCGTCTGCTAGGTCCACGCAGTTCTCCACGCTGCAGATCTCTGCCTGGTACCAGACAGCCAGTACAGACTCAAGGGTTTGTTCTTGTTCCTCTTCCCAGCTATGGTCTTTTGGAAAATGTGCACAGGCACATTCCTGCATCAGCTACTGGGGCTAATGCTGCTTCTGCCTCAGGCCCTTCAAAGGGAAACGAAGCTCTCCTGTATTCCTTATGATCATTCATAGGCTTTTAACTGCTTCATCAGGCTCACACGCAAAACATGCAGTACCACTGGTAGGACATCTATGGAGGCATCCAGCAAAACACCCATAGCCGGCTTTCAGTCCCTGAAAGGGGCCTGTCAGAAGGCTGGGGAAGACTGTTCCCAAGGGCAGGGAATGACAGGACAAGAGGTCATGGTTTGAGCTGGAAAAGGGCAGACTGAGGCTGGACAGGAGAAACAAGGTCTGGAAGGAGGGGATGGCCACTTGGGGTGATTATAAGGCTCTGCTGAGAGAAAGGAGGGATGCAAGTAGAAAAGCCAAGGCCTCCTTGGAATTAAACCTTGCAAGAGAGGTCAAGGGCAGCAAAAAGGGCTTCTTCAAATACATTGCAGGTAAAACTAAACCTAGAGGCAATGTAGGTCCCTCTGCTGAGTAAGGTGGGTGCCCTGGAGATGAGAGGATACAGAGAAAGCAGAGACACTGAACACCTTCTCTGCCTCTGTCTATACTTCTGGGGGCTGTCCTGGTATCAAGCCCCAGACTACTGAGGCTCCAATGGAAGTTGAGGCAAGAGAGGAGCTTGGGTTAGGGATAAGTTGGGCAAACTGGATGTACAAAAATCCATGAGCCCAGATGGGATGCACCCTCACATACTAAGGGAGATGGCAGAAGTCATTGCTAAGCCACTCTCCATCATCTTTTTATTGGGATCAGGAGAGGTGCCTAGGGACTGGAGGATAGCAAATATCACTCCAATCTTCAAAAAGGGTAAGAAGGAGGACCCAGGTAACTATAGACGGGTCAGCTTCACCTCCATCCCAGGAAAGGTGATGGAACAATTTGTCCTAGATTCTGTCTCCAGGAACATCAAGGACAGCAGGAGGGTCATTAGGGACAGTCAGCATGGCTTCACCAAGGGAAAGTCATGCCTGACCAACCTGATAGCCTTTTATGAGGGCATAACCAGGTGGATGGATGATGGCAAAGTGGTGGATGTGGTCTATCTTGACTTCAGTAAAGCATTTGACAGAGTCTCACACAGCATCCTCACAGCCAAACTGAGGCAGTGTGGTCTAGATGAGGTCCCTTCCAACCCCTAATGATTCAATGATTCTATGATTCAATGAATCTGAGGGTGGGTGATCCCTGGAACAGGCTGCCCAGAGAGGGGGTGGAGGCCCCAACCCTGGAGCTATTCAGGGTCAGGCTGGATGGGGCCCTGGACAATCTGGTCTGGTTAGTGAATGCCCTGCTTGCTGTAGGGGGATTGGAGTAGATTATCTTTGGGGGTCCCTTCCAACCTTATGGTTCTGTGATTCTATGAATTGTAAAGAGTATCACACAGGAATAAAAGTTGAGGTTGTCCCTGCTCACCACAAGGGGGTTGGACTAGATGCCCTTTGGAGATCCCTTCCAACCCAAGACAGTCTATTAAACACACTGAGAGCTACCAGGGAGCCCAGAGGTGGCCAGTGCAACATTACCTAGAGTACAACTGGAGCTCTGAAGTTGGTCTTTAATGAAGACAAATGACAGCCATGGTCCATCAGTGGTCAGGCACCCTGTCCAACAGGCTGCAGCTCTGCTCTGAATTCTTGTCTTCTTGTACAGCTGCACAGGAACCACAACATCAAGTCCAAAACGAGTGATGAATTAGGTCAATTACTGTATTGCAGACACACAAGTCACACTAATGCACAGCACCCCTTTAATTACAGTGACAGACATCTACATTTGTTTTGCTTAGTGATTAAAATGTTCTATTGTACTTAATACTGTTATCTGTATTCTTTGGTTAAGCGCAATTTAATTTGCTTGCTTGAGCAAGCCAGGGATAATTTAAAATGAAAAACATCTCTCTTTCGCTAATATTCTTCTTTTTCTAATCTATTGCTTTCCACGCCTACAGATCTAGAACACAGGAACATCTCCAGAGTTTGTTGATAAAGTTTCCAGAAGTTAATGTTCTTCTAAAACCCAAGAAAACATTTATTTGTGGAACATTTCCTGGTGATAAATGAGGAACTCGAAGGACATACAAGGCAAAGGAAAGCAGAGGTTGCACTAGGGTCTTCCCCTGAGCGCATCGTGATGTAATTAATTCAAGAGCTGATGAAGAAACTCCCCTGAAGGCCTCTGAGATTGAAAAGTTCCCCTAGAAAAAGGGGAAACTTTCTAGGATGTTCCACTGCTGAGAGAAAAAATCGTAGTGTGATGGAAACAGCTCAGTCCCACATCCACCTGCGCAGGGAACTGGAGACCCTCCTTACTCATCTCTTTAACACAGCTCACTGCTCCAAGTGGGAAGGTCTGCAAATACAAATCTGGTCTGTCTTTGAAGATGTTATTTGGCTTGTCACAGGATAGAAAGAATTTCTTCAGAGCAAGAAATTATATTCCTTCCCCACAGTTGGCCCCTCTGTGACCACGTTCTATCCTTAACCAGCTCACTCAGAACGATCAAGGGTGGAAAGGATGATCAGACACTGGAATGGACTGCCCAGGGCAGTGGTGGAGTCCCCATCCCTGGAGGTGTTGAAGGACAGACTGGATGTGGCACTGAGTGCCGTGGTCTGTGTGCTGTGGTGTTGTTAGGTCACGGGCAGGGCTTGATGATCTTAGAGGGCTTTTCCGGCCTCAGTAATTCTGTGATGCTGTGATTTACAGCAAGAAAAAGCATTTCAGTGCACATTCAGGGCTGAAATCCTGCAGACTGTAGTAGTGCCTACCACACATCCTACACAAAGCAGGAAGATAGCCAGACCAAGAGCTTTGGCTGGGTGTTTCTAGAGGAAGGAGATTTTCTGTAAACAGCTAGAGCAAACAGCAGGCTCTGAGAGACTCTTGAAGAACATCCTCACTCGTGTTTGCTGTGCAGGGAACAATTCATATCGAAACTCACTCTTGCCAACAGTTTGCCAGCAGCAGACATTCCCCATCTTATGGTGTCACACAAGATCTTGCAAAAGGGCTCACAGGGGATGACCTGCATGAATCACAGGTCCATTCCAACTCTGCTCAAGTTTATCCGGGCTCTCTAAGAAGGATGGAGCAATGTTTAAACTTTATCCACTCCCTTCCTGTCAATTCTTGTAGCTTTTATTCCTTATCTCAAGTTGGAGAATCTCAAACTGAATCCAAGATCCTGTTTTCCCCAAGTGACTCATGAGTAGAGTACAGAAATAATAACGCCAATATACTCCAGTTTCACTCTGTGATTCTATGATCCACTTAAAGGATGTTATGACCTGGTGCAGATTCACAAACTTTCACATTTTCTTGGTTCAACACCTTGAACTCCCCCATCTCACCTTGCATACACAGGGTTGACTTTGTCAGACTACGGAAAAACTCTTCCAACACTGATTTTTGCTTAATATGAAATGCGATGCTATTCCAAGCCAAATGCCAACACCAGGATCATCTCATGCCCAACAGATTCAGACACTAAGTCACAAACCAACTGTCTTGCAGGTTTTCCACCTTACAGAGGGAAAGAACCACCTCAAGCATTCAAAGAGCAACTTACAGAGAAGTTGCTCCTGGCCCTCAGCTTGGCACTTGCACTGTATCACCTTCCCCTCCACCAGCTGTCCTTGTAGTGCCCTGGAAACAGACATCCTGCCCCATTCTGTGGGTTTTTGCTTAGATTTAAGGAAACCCAAACTTTGGAAACTAATAATAAACATCACAAAGCCTCATGGTCTACAAACTGAGTGAGGAAGGTGGTGCCATTCCTCTTCCTCCCATAGAAGGCATCTTGAATCCCACGGTTAATGGATTAAGTCCGCAATTGGAATAAGGTTAAATCAAGCAAGTTTGGGTCACTGCTATGAACCCTTCACACAGTTTTAATGGCAAAACAGGTAAACTTTCTATTGAGAAATCTGCAAACAGCATTTGAATGGGTAACTGTCACTTTCAAACTACTCCAGGTATCAAAAAAAAACCCCTTTGCAAATCTCTTCCAATATTTATTCTTAGGTAAACAACTGGAAGAGGAATTTATTTTGTTACCAAAATACATTGACAGCCTTGACATCGTGTGCTGAGGACTCCCTTTCCTTAAGGACAGAATCTTTCTGAACACTCCAACAGCCACCCACTCTTTCAGTTTGGCTTTAATACCGAGATTTTCCTCCTCTCTTGTGCTTAAGCTCCAAGCAACTCATCTGTATTTTCCCTCATGACTCCCCAACTCTTTGGAAAGCCCATCGTGGCAAACCCTATCACAGCCAGGGAAGGAAGCAGCACTCTGAATATAAAACAGCATAGTTTAAGCCCTCTAGCAAACAAGACCTCAGCTGCAGGCTCTCCTCTGCTTCACTGCTTCCCAGCCATAGCCACCCTCTCATGAAAGAGCCCCTCCTGCTAGGAGGGAATGGAGTCCTTTGACTCAGATAGCTCTGAACCCATTTGCTCAGCTGGTGGATTTGCCCTGCTTGCTATTACTAAACTCTAAACAAGAAAGACACAGACACAGAATTCATTTCTTTTTTGTTTGATTGTTTGTTTTAGGGGTTTTCTTCCTTCTCTACCCAGAATTTAACAGGTTGGACCCACTGATCCTTGAGGTCCCTTCCAACCTGGTCTACTGTGATACTGTGCGAATACTGTATTACGGCCAATCACTAACCTAGGGTTTCCCTCAGCCAGCTGATGCATTAAAACACAGCTTGCCTTCTCAGCACCAGGATTTTAACATCAGCCAGTTAACCTCTGTTAAAAATTCTCCTGCTTTCCCTTGTGACAGGGGTTTCCTTCCAAAGTATCACTAATGGTAGAAAAGCAGGAGACCTCCTGGTCTACAGCCTGGCCATCTCAAGTGCCCATGTTAACTCCTCTCTCTGTCCTAAGAGGAAGGGATAGTATAATTAAAATATAAACAGTTATATATAATTAATAAAGCAGCAAAGCCTTCTCTTCTGCAAAGCAACAGTTAGCTCTCCAAGTTCTCCGTCAGGTCACACACTGCACTTTGTACAGCACTTTGCAATACATACAATTTGAATTTTCCAGCCAAGGCCAAAACAAATGAGCAGTTTGCATCGCTCTGCACTCTGGTAATAATAATAATAATGTGCTTCCAGTTCTGTGTCGGTGCTCAGGGTTACTGCAATGAGGGCCAGGAAATAGTAACATCCTAATTAGACCGGGGTGCATAGGAAGTAAAACATCAATCACCTCATTAGCTGGATGTTTAAAAAGTAATAATAATAATAAATTAAAGGCCAGAGCAGAAACAGAAAGAGAATTGATCTGACCTGGATTGTCTTTGCCCAAGTTCTTTTTCAAACTCTTTTTTTTTAAAGATTCCTTCAAACTCAATGCATTCTATGCTTCTACATACAGGTGCCTGGATGCCACAGTATATTCATCCCTAAACTCAAAGGGAGCACAGCGGAGAGAAAAGATGATGCACAAGTTACATTACCCTTTATGAAATTTAGCTACTTTGAGTTTACTTGTACAACACAACCAGAAATTACTGGCCTCAGCAGCAACACCTACAACTAACAGCAGCAGCAGTAGCAAAACTCTACTTAAAGTTCACCTGCAGCACCTATAGAAAAATATCATTAGGACGTGACTCATTCTTCACGTGCAGAATGAAGCCTCTGGGAAGGAGAGGGAATGACCCAAAGGGCCAAAATGTTTGAGGAAAATCAATCTTTTATATCTGGGGATTTCCAGTTGCTTGGCTGGAGAAAATGCTGAGATTTCCCCAGGAAAAGTTACCACACAGCTCCCAGATCCAGAAGGCTGAATGTGTTCAGGCAGCACTTTTGCCAAATTGATGTGAACTTTCAGGATCATGACTTAATCATCACTGTGTTCAGGCTTTTCCCATATTGCCTCCACTTCTTGTTTTATTTGGCTATAAACTTCCTGAGATGGCTACCATTAAAACCTGTGCTGAAATAACTGTCAATAGCATCGGATAGGAATAACAACAAATCTCAACAGCAAGGGCATTTATCTTCACAGTCACTCAAGGAAAACAAAGGATGCACCTTTAAGACTAAATTAAAAATATCTCCTTCCACCACAGAATGACTTTTCCAGGTCAGCTCAACAACCCCTGTTTGACTCTTGAGACCCACACTTGAGGATGGCTGTGCCCATGCCTCTTCCCTGACATAGGTGGTCTCTCTTCATCCTTATCTAAGCTTTCAGCCTTATCAATGAACAGCTGCAGGTAAAGTTTTTGAAGCTACTTTAACAGGAGAAAGAACTAAGTTCATTTAAGTAAACAAAAGAGCTGAAATATCTCAAAGACCAGAAGACCTCTGCAGTGAGATTCCAGAAGACAAATGAATCATCTCTGCTCTACATGACAGAGATTGCAGATGATATCCTAAAAAAAACCTCCTTTCTATGGGGCATTAACATTAAATCTCCAGCAGAGTGTCTGCCCTGATGTATCAGGGAGCTGATCTGAACTCAGCCTTCATCCATCATTTATCTGATACGAAGATTTATTTCAAAACTGATTTTGTAGCCTCAAATATTAGCCAGTATTTCTTCCAAATAAATAGAGTATCTGGTGCTAATAAATCCCCTGGTTGCAGTTATTTGCATCGGCACAGCAGGTCTAATATCTGATGTAAATAATAAATACAAGATGGTCTCTTAAATCAAGTGTTAGACCATGATATTACGACTCCCGCCTGAGGGCTCTAAGCCCCTATGTAATATTCATTATAATTACTTCATTAAGCCTCCTTCTTTAGTGCCTTTACAGCAAAGCAACGCCACCGATGGAATTTGAAGGAATCACTAATAATAACAGCAAGCTAAGTCACAATAGGGTTGGGACATCTGTTTCAGAAGTATCCCAATAAATGGCCTTCAGAATCAGTGGAAGATAAATCCCAGTCTCAAAGAGCTGAAAACATCGGGGTTCAGGCACCGATGATTACATGAGGTTTATGATCAGAAACTGGTGGTGCAAAGTGCTGAACTTCCATTTCAAAGGGCTTCATGCTGAGCCAAGCACAGCTCCTGGGTGTGCTCCTGGCAGAGGCAGCAGGACTTACTCTAGCTAAGGTAGGCTGCTCACGTCTTCACTACCTCTTGTGCTGAATTCCCGTTTTACAACAGTCACAGAAAGAGCAGAACTAGAAAAGTTAAGACAGTTGACCTTACCATGCATGGCCTGCGTCACGCTGCAAGGGGAATTGCTCATCCGAACCATCAGGAGCAAACACACAACTCAAGCAGCAATCTTGGTTGGCCAGAGCTGGGGTGTAAGACCTGCATCAAACGAAATAAAGCAGAGTTTATGACTGCATGTAACACCAGCAGAGCAAACTATTATTGATTTCTACTGTTTTGTTCCAAAAATGTGTATTTATAAGCAATCTTTTAAAACATATCTGGCGAGGCTGATACCATCTATCCAAACTTGTGGTCAGCTTTAATTTAGTAACTGCAAAAGGATGAGATCACAGAAACACAGAACAGGGATTGGAAGGAATCTTGAAAGATGATCCAGTCCAATCCCCTGCAGAGCATGATTCCCTATATCAACTCGCACAGGAACGTGGCCAGGTAGGTTTTAAACGTCTCCAGAGAAGGAGACTCCACAACCTCCCTGAGAAGCCAGTTTCAGTGCTCTGTCACCCTCACTGGGAGGAAGTTCCTTCTCAGATTGATGTGGAACCTCCTTTGTTCCAGCTCACATCCGGTGCCCCTTGTTCTATCACCGGATGCCCCTGAGCAGAGCCTGGCTCCATCCTCCTGGCAGCTGCCCTTTCCATATTTATCAACATTCATGGAGTCACCCCTCAGACTTCTTTTTCCCAAGCTCAAGAGACCCAGCTCCCTCAGACTTTCCTCATCGGAGGATAAACCATTATCAACTGGGAAATTTCTAACACATCCGGTGGCCAGCAAATTGTGAGAATCCCAAAAGCTGGACAGTCACGCCTCAACAGTAGAGGTCTAACCTCTAGCCATGTTGTGAAATGATACCTCTCTCAGCTGGTCTTGCCTGGAGCCTCTTGTTATCCCAACAGGCTGAGACCTGGTAGCCAACATGATGCAAGTTTTGTGTTTGAATGGCTAAAAAAAATACTAAGAATGCTGCTTCATGGAAACTTCTCTGTTTATGACCTTTTTCTTTCCCCCACTTCCATGTCACTTTAGCCCTCTGTCACATAAGAGGGATCCTCCAGAGCTGTGGGGAATGTCCTGATGCTCTGGAGGGAGTCACTCACTCCCTCCTGTCAGCTACATACCAAAACATAGAGAGAAAAGCACAGGTCTCATCATTTTCCAATCCCAAATACTAAAAGAGAGAGGAAACATGTCCTACACAAACTCTTACCTCCATAAACTATCTGAGAACATTGGCAGGCAGAAGACACTGCTGGTATTTCAAACATATTAAGACACAATGTAAAATAGGATCTTAATTCTATTTTTTCCATTTCAGTCTTTGTTTTTCTCTGAGCTGGTCTCAGAAAACCAGTGAGCTGGCATGGGATGAAGTTCAAACAAGAAGCATTAATAGCCTCAGGGTTCAGACCAAGACACAAAACACCAGCCTGAAAAACCACAGTGGTATTTGAGAAGCCATCAGGTAAACTCTGAACAAAAAGGCCTCATAACAGGCAGCCAACAATGCAGAGGCCAGACCTTGTCTGGAGGTACCTGTCTGAGCATAACATATTGTTAGCAGAACAACTTACAGCAAATTTCAGGGTGACACCAAATTCAGGGCAGTGTCAATCTGCTGGAGGGGAGGAAGGTGCTGCAGAGAGATCTGGACAGGCTGGGTCAGTGGGCAGAGGCCAGGGGGATGAGGTGTAA